>BMAV01020836.1:22171-41096 GCA_019973955.1 Trichonephila inaurata madagascariensis
CACAATTTCAGTGAATAATTTAACTAAGAGAAAATATACTTACCTATTTCAAGGATTTTTCTATTTGTCTTTCATAATTTGAGAAAATATCCAATAAAACTGAACTAAATTGTTCCAAATGTGCGTGACCTTAATAAAAGACACAAATCACAGACACTTTTTGCTAACATTACAGGTAAGTTATTTGCAAGCAAAACTGTCACATTTTGTTCACGTTATTGTAATTTTAATGTCCTTTGATGATCGACAAATATCCTGTTGAACTTTTTCTTGCTTGTGTCTTTTTGACAGGGTGAAGTGCATTTTGCGGTACACTTATGGCTTCATATTTTCTTGATACAGTTCTTAATGTAGCTATTGAAAATTTTCCTTTCGTTTCATGTTTATTGCTTTTCTCAAATTTACTTTCGCTAACATGATTAATATGCATTATTTCAGCAAATGTTTCCCTTGTTTGATCAGCTTCAATTTCCTTTCAGAGAGATCACAGATGCCCAATTTTTTTTTTTTATATTCTGCTCATTTACATTTATAAACCATAATCAGTCGTACAGCATCACAATTAAAACCACTAAGTTATTCATAGGGAAAAATGCAGCATGTTCAAGAATATATTTTTGAAAAATAGTGGTCGTGCCGGGAATTCGGTATAAACAAGTACCTTAAGATTCTAAAAAAACGTTTGCCACTCTCAAAAAAGGAGATATGTTATCAATTCATTTTAGCTCCCATTAAGACTGCCATATTAGAGGATTCTTTGTCAAGGTCATTGATAACAAATAAACAGTTTTCCCACACACATACACACAGAATTAACGATTTTTGTATTATATGTTTCAGTATACTCATAAAAAATAAATCTTGGTCAATTAATCCTTCAAAGTGCTCAATATGCTTATCCATGTATCATAAAACTCTTTCAAATTGTGAAAAAAACGCAAACAGAATTATATAATTTACAACTTCCCTAAAAAAAGGGATGCAGGTAACTATACCAGTAAGTTTGAAAGCCAGCAAAAGTATTATTTTAGATTAAAAGAAACGTAATAAAAAAATCTCTCATCGTAGGATTACAGTAAAGCAAACAAAATATTTTTTTATTTAGTTATAGAATCAAAGATAGCTAATGAGCGTTCAAAGTAGAATCTTTTATTTTTGATGACCTTTTTTCACCAGATGATATATATAAATCATATCAATGTAAATCTGTATTTTTTATTATATCAGAAAGTATTTTTTTTTCATTCCAGTAAATTAATTTTTTTAACCTTTTATTTTCGATATGCTCGCGCCCCCCTTGAAGGGTTATCGCTCCCCCCAGGGGGGCGCGCCCCACAGTTTGAGAAACACTGCCCTAGATATATATGAACAATCTTCTAGAGATACACAGACAGCAAGGTTTTAAAGCCCCTCTGCTTTGAGGAAAGGCTCAGCTCGTTTTCGACTCCTTCTCAATAAGATCATCACCTGAATAATTTTGTTCGTCAAATGTTATTCCCTGACATATCCACCGAAAAACTAGGAATTTCGAACTATATGCAAACTAGAAATAGTGAAAAAAATGCATTGTCATGTTCGTCTTTCGTGTTTAGGCCTATACTAACCACCACACATTATCATTACCCATTTAGTTCAAAGAAGGCAATTGGTTTATACCTAGGTTTATGAGAAATGTCACGCACTTTGATTTTTATGGATTGCTGTTTGTTCGAATATTTGAAAACTTATGCTCTGTAATGAAATCCAGATCGTATTGCTTAACTTAAATGGCAACTAGATTTATCCAATTTACTGCGCAGCCCAGAACAGCGGAGTGTCATAGGTGGGTGATGATGGTACCTACTTTGTACAGAGAGATTTGTAAGCTCCGAATAAGCTAATAGGTGGAGATTTGGTGTCTGCTGAGAGCAGATGTGATGGATTCTCATTATTGCTCATTTTTGTCGCGTTTCTGACAAGGTCACCAACTCCGAAATGTAAAAATAATCTGTGCAAATTACTATTTAAGTCTACGTTTGTATCTACACGTGTTGTGATCGTGATTAAATAATGAAATGAATCACGCATACCTTATTCATTGAATCTGGGATATTCACGACGTCACATCTGTATAATATCTACTTAAAAGGGTCGCAGATGGGCCGACTTTTTCATATAGAGGCACAGAACCTCAAGAAATCTTAAGGTATCGGACTACGTTCGGAACCGTGATTTTAAAAAAGCGCATAAATGGATAATTTTCATGATATTTAGTGTCACTTGAATTAGAATATATGCATAAAATTGTTTTAAGGACATTTTGACAAAAAATAATTATTTAAATACAATATTTTGGCAAAAAGTTAACTTATAATAATCTTTTTTCCAAATGTTCTCCTTTTGTGAGAAATGCTTCTATTATAATAATATTTTTGCCTGTATATAGCTCAGACCCCTGTACAGAGGCTCAACTAGAATTTTTGAAATATATAACTTAGAAGTGGGTTTATCCATATTTTACGACAACAGAGGGAAGCAATTTTAAGGAAAAAAGGCCAATAATTATATTTAAATTGATGGTAACTCTGAAAATAATGTGAACTTTTCAAAAATTCTAGTTGAGCCTCTGTACAGAGGTCTGAGCTATATACAAGCAAAATATTATTATTCCAAGCTAATTTTTTGCCAAAATATTGTATTTAAATAATGTTTTTTTGTCAAAATGTCCTTAAAACAATTTTATACATATATTTTAATCTAAGTGACACTAAATATGAAAATTATCCATTTATGCGCTTTTGCAAAATCACGGTTCCGAACGTAGTCGGATACCTTAAGACATCGCTGGCAGACAGCTTGAAAGAAGAAATTATTTTTTGTCCAATTTCTTAAAAATAGCTACAATATAAAATCATTTCTAAAGCGATATTCGAACTATATTTGAGATAAAATCCCATGAACTTTCACGGTAAATTTAAACGTTCATTTATACGGAATTATAATTATGAAACTCTGTGTGGGCGTGTGTGTGTGTGAATTTTACTTTATATATGTTCCAGAATGCTTATCATCATACATTCTACTATAAAATCTGTACTAAATTATATCAAAATGCTTTTATCACAGATGTAAACTTTCAGCATACAAAAAGGGGGGGATTGTAAATCCTCAACCAGTCTTTGAATTTTAAAAGTATGGAACGTTTAAAATCGATCAGGAAAATATACATCTATAAAATATTACTCAACATCAAGAAAAAAAGTTTCTGGATCACTAATTTATAAAGTTAAAATTTAAAAAGTTTAACCCCAAATACACAAAAATTCGAACACATAACGTCATTTCTAGTCTCAGCTCATAATTGCTTGAGCAAATTTCGTTATTTTTACCCTGGAATAAAAACGAACTGAATATCTCCCAGGCAAATATTTTCCCACGATTATAAGAACTGATAACAACTTGTAAAAGTTATTTTAAGATAATAAACATATGTTAATCTCGAGTAAGCAAATTAATCAAAACTTTGTGATTTACGTTGAGCATTGGCCTTACAACTAAAAAAAACATTCACTTTAAAACTTTTTTTAAAACTATAATCTGAGATATATACATAAGACAGATTTACGACTTACTGTTCATTTAAACTTGTCTTGTCATAACTTTATTTCTCTTTTAATCATCTGTGAACAGATAAAATCAAAATTAATTGGGCATATCCATAGACTGTGTCACAGTCAAGAAATGTTATCAAAATAGTCGAGACATGACATTTTTTGCTAATTGGGCGATGAATCTATAATCTTTGGCAGCAACGGGGTAGTTGCCATATATTTTATGTCACTTAACAAATAAGTTATTGCAAAATCTGAATCAAATGTGCCTTCTTTAATTGGGAATATGTTTGTTTTGAAAAGTAATTGTGACCCTGCAGTTGCTTCCATCAGTCACACTATGCAAAGATTTGTTTTTCGTATCACATTGCTGTTATTCAAATATGATAAGTTCTCAATTAAATACGCTCCACGTCTTCAAAAATACTATGCCAAACCGTAGATAATTTTCATTATTTATAAAAATTCCACTTTATTAAATAGTTAGTACATTTTTAACCCTTACAGAACCATAAGGTTGCTAAGAGTAAATATTAATAAGTAACTGTTTATATTTTAGATTGTTTAGATGTAAAATAAATTAAAATCATTAGAAAAATGCACAACAATGTCTAGTTTTTTTTTATCATT
Source organism: Trichonephila inaurata madagascariensis (assembly GCA_019973955.1). Classification (NCBI taxonomy): domain Eukaryota; kingdom Metazoa; phylum Arthropoda; class Arachnida; order Araneae; family Nephilidae; genus Trichonephila; species Trichonephila inaurata. The sequence goes on from BMAV01020836.1 coordinate 26,392, forward strand.
TTTAATTTTATGGCAGTATTAGTTAATATCATGCATTTGTTCAAATATATTGTATTATTGTGCAAAATTATACTTGCAGAATAACATAAAACATGTGGGAAAACACAGTAATATATTATTATATATACTCGACACAATAAATTAAAATGCGTAACATAAATAAGAATACAGCACACGAATGTTTTTATCATTGGCGCGAATTGATTCGACAATTCTTTTTTTTTCTAAATATTCTAGTTTACGTAATAGAGTTCGACAAATGTTCTATCTTGTCATTCTGTAAAAAAAAATGCACACGGTTAGGGTTATAAATAAATACAACAATCCCCAATTTTAAAATGGAAGGGTTAAAGTAATTCGATCGTACATTCGTATTCTTATAAAAAAAAAAGTATTTTTACCCACAACTGGGAGGGGTACCCCTATCCACCTAACGGTGGTATGATCCTTATACTTCAAATTATGAAACTATTCATTCTCATTGCTCAAAATGTAAAAATGTAATTTTCGCTGTCCCTAACAATATAATGGAGGTTCAAAAGGAACTTGGAGAGATATTGGCGATACAGCCAAGTTGGTATCATTTTTGGTGACTTGGCAACCATATGGATGTTTCTGGAAATTGCTGGAGATATCTATAACATCACGATCTATGATGTAAGCCGATTTTTCGAGAACCCGCCGGAAAGGAGGGGGGGGGGACCCTTAGGCAAATCATTCAACTTTTTACGATACATTTTTACTAACTATACCTTATGTATAAATAAATTTATTACAGTTTCAGGGAAAAAAAGTTTTCATATATATATAGAGAGAGAATATTTTTCAATCTTCTCGCAATGTATTTATAAAATATCTTCAAAACTCCTCAATAACTTCTACTTCTAAGAAACTTTGTAGCATGGTTTCACTAACTTCTGAAAATGTAAACGTTATTCCGCAAACAGCAGAGCCCTATTATCCATAAGACTGACTAAACTAAAGCCTAAGGTAATTTAAAGATTAAGAGCTCATAAATTTTTGTAGCTTCGTGCTCTATTACATAATTTGATCCTAGAGAGCTGGAAGGTAAACCAAGGATTTCTGAGACCCATGGGTCTCGAAAAGGATTAATACAAACCTGTTAAGTAAGTTAAAATAGTTGTGACCAATTTAAATCATTCATTTCAAAATAAATATAAAGTTCGTATGTTCATCCCTTCTAAATTCTATTTAAAACTTAGAAATTTCAGAAGTAATATCTTTCGAATATATTAAATCCGGGTATTTCACATGACTGGACTCGTAAAATTATAATCCAACAGTATTATGTGTTTATCTTAAGGGAATGTGTTTACTTTATTTAATGGTTCTCTAGCACCAAGTTTAGTAAAATTTTTATGGGTATTTCAAAAGTTAATGAGCACAGCTTCTCTTGCTTAGATTCAGAATCGTAATGTATCCGCTTTTAAAATTTATTTTTGAAAAACGCTCTCTGTCGGTATTTTTTTTTCAATTTCTATATATATATATTATATATGTGTGTTTTTTAAATATTTTTACATGTTTAAATGCAGTATCATTCAACAAAATAAACATTGAAACAAGCCTAAGTACACAATACCTAAATGGTTCTTGGATGGGTTTTTTAGAACACCATATGTATATTTATTTCTTACTCAGCCAGAAAAATGTTTAATTGAAATTATATATATATAAGCTTTATTTTCCTCAATATACTTAACGGATTATATGTAACAAAGGATTATATAAACAAAAAGGACTATATACATATATACTACATGTAAGACTATTGTTTTACCTTTGTTAGAACTAAGTAAAAACAAAAATCACAAGGCAGTGGTTTGATTTCAATTTTCACCCCAGAATTCAAACTGGTTTAATTGTTTAAGTTATTTAAGTCTCTTAATTTGAACGGAACACATTTCATTTGTTCAATAATATTTATTTAAGACAATAATATAACATAGAATTAAGGTGACCATTTTTTTACAATGAAAAGGAGGACGAAAAATTCAAGAAAAAATTACAACTTAAATATATGAAATGTTCCATTAATTGAAACAAAAATAGGCTAATTACGCTTACTTTCTTTTTAATTATTATCTTAAAAAAGTATTTTTCCATTGAATGATTTTTTGTCAACATATCATTTTCTAATATATCGGAAAGTTAGGGCAGAAAATATTCTTCATACTAAATTTTACGGTAAGCACTGTAGCTAAAATATTAACATTCAATTTTGATTTCTCACTAGTCACTTCACAAAAATCATTACCAACTGAAAAAAGCTCTTTCAACTGGTGCATTAGTTCCAGGGCAGCACAACGTAAATTCAATACAAGAGCAATTACATTTTCATATGGAATGTGTTCATTTTTGAAATGGTTTAAGTAATTTCACCCATATTTTACCATTTTCTCAGCATGTTAATTTTCAAATTGTTCTAATTTATTAGAATTTAAATGTACACATTCAGTCTTCTTTCTCCTTCAAACAGACAATTGTCATCGATTTTAATATCAGGCATTTCTTTCGATAAAAACTCAACGTAATTTTCTATATTTGCCCACTTTACTTCAAACCAAGTAAAAAAATACCATTGAAAACTGTTATTTCCTGTGATATTTGTTTCAGACCATACTTCGACATTTTGGAAACATGTTAGGTTAATCTCTGAATACAGAGATTAACTGGTCAGTTTTAAAATATTGGAAAGGAGGACATTTTTCGAGGAAGGACAGAACCTATAAAAAGAGGCCTATCCTCCCTAAAGGAGGACGATTGGTCACCTTAATAGAATGAGATTGTTTTGTAGTATTAAGTTATATTTTTATTAAACATTTGCAATAAGTGTATTTTTTAAAATCAGTTGAATCCTTTGCAAATTATTTATTTGCTTATATACAATATGCGCATTTTACATACGTATATAATATCTTTACGAGCAGTTTGAATGAAAATATTATTTAGCAGATTAATTGTATAAAGCAATACTTTTTAGCCTTTTTTGTCGCCCGTCACGGTCAACGTTTAATAAATAGTTTTACAGTGACTCGCTGAGGGTGAAACATTTTTAATATTATTATTATTATTACTTAATGGGGATTGATGTTTTATCATTGCACACCTAGTACATTACCCAGAAGCTGATATCTCTTTTTAGAACAGCACCATATAGGTGGGAATACCAATCGCCGTAAGTAATTTTAACGCTTACCCAGAGGGTGACACCTGAGCTCTGACAATGCGAAACCGTACTTAGGAATTTAATTTTGCCGAGAACACCAAAACCAAACAGGCACTCAAGGGATCTTTTACATGCCGCATAATCATGCGATATGGAAGCTGTTGATTTCCTCCATCATGAGAATCCACTGACTTTGGCCGGGGTCAAACCCGCAACCTTAGGCATACAGGGCCAGCGACAAACCAAATTCGCCGATTGTTTATATTTTGATTTAATAATTTTAACTTAATTGGATTCAAATAGGCCTTCAGAATAAAATATAGTTACACCAAAAAAATGAATATAAAGTGATTTAACAAGGAATATAAATTGATTTCCGTGGAGAGAAGCACAAACTCAAGAGAAATACACCATAGTAAATAAAATGAAAACAATTTAATGTTCCTTGGGCAATCCGGTACCATTTGATCCACGGACCGACACCGGTCCTCGACCCCGGGCTAGGGACCACTCAGTGGCGTAACGGAGTACTTTTGGGCCCTTCTGCAAAGTTAGGTTTTGGGCCTCCAAGTTGGATTTTACGAATGGTAGGTACTTGGCGGAAGTCAAGCTCTGGGGCCCCGGGACCCCTGACCCCCCCCCCCCCCCCCCCCGCGATGGGGGGGGTGTACGTTACGCCATTGGGACCACTGGTAGAAAGCACATATTGAAAGAATTGTGCAGCAGTACACATAACACGTCATAGTTACTACTCTCAAAAATTTAAATGGATAAGATAATGACTTGGATCATAGTATGCTTCATTATTGAAAAGGCATCGATTGCGAACAACTGTCCATCATACTTTGAAATTTGATTTTCTTAAAAAATTTCATTCTTTTATTATTTACATATATAATCTAAAATTCTTTTCTTGAAGGCATGCATATCCTATTCAAGTAGCTTTTAAGTTGTTTTTTTCTTTCAGTATCAATGTGGCAGTCATGAGTAGTTTAAAACAAAATAATGTGTGAGGAGTATAAGCCTAACTTAATTACGAAAGATATTGTCAAGCTATTTAACTATGAAGAAATGGATTCTGATCTATAAAGATCAGTAGTATAGTTTAGTTAAAAGATATATAACACTGTGGGGAAAACATAACTCTTTTAAAACAATAAAAGTACATATCGTTTAGTCAAAAAGTTAAAGTTCTGAAGTTCTAATGAAGTTCATTCTATCCTCTAATATTTCACGTGGCCGTGGTAGCCAAGTGCTTAGTGCGAACTCGTGGCCAGCGAGTCGTGAGTTTGTGTCCTGACATCACTAAAGATGCACGGTGTGGAAGAGCTGATGCACGTAAGTCTTTCGTGGATCAAAGACCTCTTGATAGCGTGGTGTGGCTGTTGGAGTTGGAGGTGCCAGCTCAGGAGTCGTCCTCTTTACTTAAACGTAACTCAAAATTATGAGGTTAGTTGCCAATAGCTCTCGTGTTGCGTCACAGTGTGACGTAAATCAAAATTTAATCATATTCTCTAATATCACAAGCCTTTTGATAAAAAAACGAGCTTATGTTAAATGAGCCAAAATTCACTCTTTAATATAAGTGTAGAATTATACAATTAAAAATACCTATTAATTTCAACTTTCATTTAAAAAAATTATATAAATCACTCTTAAAATACAATTAATAAAAAATTATGCTGAATGTTATACTGAAAAGGTTTTTAATTTTTTAAAAATACTTTCATTTATATAATTACACCGAAACCAAAAATTGCAATAATACGATGTTACAATTTTAATGGCTATAAATAAAAATAAATTACCTTGTATATATATAGTATTTGACTGTATTTTTCGGTGGGATAGCTATCTTTGCAATACCTCTCAGGTATAAATGAGATTACTACTAAAGTATGATTAATTGGAATACTCCTATATAATAGAATAAATAGTGAAATAATTGCCCAAAAGTTAATCATGAACTCACACGATCATTTTGTGCAATGATTAATCTAAAACCATCCACTAACCTCAATCAATAAGCAACAAGCAAGAATCGAGTTAAATATAGCACACACTGTGAGCCAGGCACAAGCATAAATATTAAAATAACATACAATTTCGTTACCAGATAAACGAATAACGTATACATTCTCATTATAATAATAATCAGCAATCACTTCCCATGGTATCTTTCATTACCACAGTAGCTGTAAACATAACAAAAGATTCCCAAATATCATTAGAAGACCTTTCAGCATCGATTATGCTGCCCTCTCGAGGGAAGATTCATCTAAGTGCGTGACCATCCCAAACTCATATTAATTAACCCTATTCTTTTCCCGTCTTGATGAACGACAAAAGAGAAGCAGACCGCAAAGTGAAACCCCGTCTGAGACAGAACTTGTAAATGAGCAGCCCTAATGCGGCCTTGGGGCAAAGAAGGGCACTATTAGCATATCCAGGGATAATTTAATTAGGCGACGTTTATTTCATTGTGCATCCCTTTCTTGAGGAAGTAATTGGCCTGACATTATTTCTTTCCCCTGCTGCCTTTCCCCCATTCGACTGCAAATGACAGATGAGTCGCGATTTTTCTCTAATGATATCACATCCGGATGGCCCTATTTTTCTTTCTTTCTCGTATATATATATATCAATTTATGACTTCTCTAATCGTATTAATGACACTTATGATGGCTTCTGTATTTGGAACGAAATTAGAAAAGCAATCCCCAAATGAAGTTGGCACGGTTGGATATGGATCTCAGACATGTACAGCCTTTTGAAGCAGTGATAGGTGATTGAAGGATTTGCTGATTTTCTTTTAAAATATTCTGGATGCATCGTTGAAGACAGATCTTGGAATGATTTGAATAAAGCATTTAAAATGCCGCTTCAATAAATATGCAGTTTCTTTTGTATCATGCATTTATGCATGACTTTTATATTGATTTCTCAATCGAGTTCCAAATAAGATGTTGAGAGGGATTTCCAGGTATTAATGTACCTGTTACATAAGATCCTTAAAGCACTGGCAGCCAATCATTTGACTCTTCTGATCATTAACCTTCCATTTTGAATTCCGATAAATATATAAATGTAGTTTTTTTTTATTTAAAAAAAAATGGAATGTGCTTTATAGATCGCTAAAAAGAGATTGCGAAATTTTTACATAAATGCAGGTTTGATACTAAAAAAAATAGAAATTTGAGATTTAAAAATAAAAAAAAATATATAGACACGAAAATTCCTTTAAGAAAAATGGTTATGAAATAGTTAAAATTGAGACGAGATATTGCCTAATAAACTCGGGAACACTTTTCGCGAGCTTTATTCACGATAAAGCTTTATTCAAATATTTGCAATAGCAATTGTCATTATATATGACTTTTGAATAAGAAAACTGATATTAAAAAGTAATTTAATTATTTTTTTTTTGTTGAGTGTCTCCCAATCTGTTAAATGCGATGGTGGTGGGAGGTTATTAACAAAATAAAAACATTTTTACAAATATTATTTTAAAAATTTTGACGAGACTATCAGTTGATTTGAAAGAAAAAAAAATCTGTTTCTAATTTTCAATAAAACATTTGATTTTCAAACATTTTTTAAGTTATTACGCTGTCAGATCCTGGTTAGTATACTCACGTATTCGGATACTGAGGAATTGCGAGTTCGAAATTCGGTTTCAAAAGAAATTATGTGAAATAATAGAAATGGCTTTATGATTTGCTCAGAAAGTTTAAAGCTTCAAATAGTACTTTTTAGTTAATACAGAATACATAAAGATTATTCGAATATTACGCCCAACATAACTAGAGTTCTAGTGTATAACTCTTTAACCTGTTAATAATTATTCCCTAACCGAACCCACACTATAGATTACGGAAAATGTCCCTGCCATACAAGGAGCTTTAACCCTTTATCTACCGACGGTACTTATTAGTACCACTCAATTTAAAATTACATAGAATAGCAATTTTTACCAATATTCTGACGATATTTGGCAGAAACACTCTTTTAAATCCACTTTTACTGGATACATGGCAGCAGAGGTTCTATAATGAGTATTTTGACGGGAAAGGCGAATAGTTTTAAAGCAGAATTTGTGTTAGCTGACATTTTGATCGGATTGCAAAGATTGACATTTTAGTTCCGAAAAAGTATTTAATGTCAAAAGGTAAGTGTCTTTTTATTTTTTATTTATTTATTTTGTATGTTAGTTAAAATCCTAGAAAACGATTTGAATATTTATTTTAAGTGAACAATGTATATAATTAATTTTACTGTTGAATAACTTTGTGGTACTTATAAGTACCGGCAGCACACTGGATGTTAGAGCAAGAACTAGTAGGTTTTTTTCGTTCGTGTATTTTATTGTAGTTTATTGTTGTGTTGTGTAGCATCACTATAGTGCAGCGTTTCTCAAACTGTGGGGCGCGCCCCCCTTGAGAGGCGTGATAACTCTACAAGGGGGCGCGAGCATATTGAAAAGCTGAAAACTAAAGATTATTCAAAACATTACTAATTTACTGAAAGTGAGTAAACAAAATACTTTCTGATATATAATAATAAAATATAAAATACACATTTACACTGATATAATATACTTATAAAAATATCTGTACTGTACAATGTATTCTATTATTAATTTAACAATACTTAGTTAAGAACAAGTTTGATAATTACCAGTGACCCCATGGGCTTATATTAACACTTATCTTGATGATTTGTACGGTTTACAAAATTAATTCTTTAACTGCCGATTAAAAGTTACGCGGTTCGGTCCCCAATGCCACGGTTTTCCACGTAGACGCGCGTATTTTGATGTTTTTTGGGGGGAGGAGAAAAGTAATAAATAAGCAAAATCCTCTGAAATAAGTAAATCCTTTGCAAAGACCGTCAAGGTCCTTTTATCGTATTCCAAAGCCTTCGGAATAATTTTATGGATAGCAGTGCACAGAAAAGATTGTACTTCGGAAAGACGTATATATACGTTCAGAAGATTAATGCTTTGGCTGAGCGAGACGTTTATATACCTCGGTGGCACATAAGAGGTTAAAGTCATACTGTAGCTTTAGTATAAAAGTATAGTATTATTGAATTTTTTCAATACAATGGTATTGTATGAAGGGGGGCGCGATGAAAATGATGATTGTGAATATTGGGTCGCGAGTATTAAAAGTTTGAGAAGCACTGCTATAGTGCAATAGAGTTATGTGGGTTTTTTTTTGCATTTCTTTTTAGCTTAACTAATTTATTTTATAATTTTATCTTTTTGTTTTAACGTTTTCAAAAACTTGTGAACTTTGAATTTGTGCTTGTTTTTTTTACCATACAATTAAATGAACTATCTATAATTTATTCAAAAATTAGCAACATTTTAATTTCTTTATGTGTAACTGCGATTTAACATTAATAGGTGATTTTCAAAGTGCTATATTATTTACTTTTTTTTCCTTTTCTTAGAGTGTCTGGAAAAAAGAAGCTCAGTCTTCATGAAGCTTTGGATTTATTACAGAACCTATATTATCTGAAAGAAGTGATGCACTAATAGACGATTCTTCAGATGAAAAAGTCCCAGCAAATTATCTGCTGATATTTTTGTTAGATTCTTAAGATGACGATCAAGAAAATGACAAGACTCAAGGTGCAGTAGTTCATGTTTAAAAAATACAGTATTTCTTCTCCCAGGTTGCAGTGCTTTCAAAAACAATTAATCGAAACCTCATTAAAAATGCTCAACGTGTAATGAATTTTTGTGTATTAATGACAAGAAAAACTGTTTCCTTGAAAGTCATCAGATTAAGTTTATGGGTAAAGCCTGCTTTTATGTGTAAAAAAGGTGAATAAATTTTTAAAATGTCCTAATTTTCAAAATAAATATTTTGTGCTGTAAAATATTAGTGCTCTCTGGTTATTTAGCACACACATTCTTCAGTGTTAAAACTTCCTTAAAAAAATCATTTCGTTTTTTTGTATTATGAAAATATTTTGGACCTTTGAGTACTGACGGTACTTTAAAGTCCCATCTTAATTAATGAGATCTAACGGATTAAATTTCCCAAAGTTAAGTATTTTATTTATATATATCCCATAATTTTAAATGCAGTGATTAAAAAAAAATTGCACGAAAAAAATTGCAGTAAATTATAATGCGGTAGATAAAAGGGTTAGCCGAAGGCGTAATGGAAAATATTAAGGCCCTCCTGCAAAATCAGGTCTTACCTTTAAAATTTTATAAATTGCTTAAATTCGTACATACCATCAATCATTCTTTGGCCCCCTAGAATCCAGCCCTTTCCCTCCCCCGTGATGTGGGGATTGCGGGGTTGTACGTTACGTCACTGGCTTTAACTTGCAATATTTTTGCTCTTTAAAAAATAGATAAATCAGATTTTATTTAATTTTTTTTTTACTACGGTTACACTTTGAAGCTATTAGAAACTAACCTCGGATTTGAATCTTAGTCAAGTGATGAAGACTACACCCCAGTGTTGTTATTCTACTCTATAAATTTCCACACAGCACCAACTTGAGAATTTTGAGTCTCGACTGAATTTAAGTGCATCGTCCTCTCTACACGGTGGGTCTTCAGTTGCATCAGGATTCGAACATACGACAGCTACGCATTCGTGACTATGACCACTAGACCACTGCGGCCACTGGAGTAAGCTAGATATTAAATTAGTCTTAATTAAATTATCACGTTATTCAACATCTGTTAGCTTTTATGTTAATAGCAGGAATTTACAATGCTTTTATATAAACAAAGGCACATGCGCGGATATTTTATTGCGTGTTACAGATTTAATATATTTTCACTTCGTTTTATTTTAATTTTCTACATTGCAATTTACTATTATATCTTATTTTTTAATTTATTTTAATTTGCTAATTAGTACCAATAAAAATTAAACTAGAATCTTTTTCTCTTCACATTTCATAATTTCAGTTACCTTGTTAAATATTAAGTTGGATTCTATTTTTAGTTGTACATATAAAGTATACTAGTTGTATACTTTTATTTAGCGCCAATTTGGCAAATTGTTACTGTATTAGATAGCAATCTAATACAGAAAATAGAATTGTTGGTGTAATTTATTTCCTGCGTCACCAAAGATGTTGACTAAATTAGGATTTTACAAATATTGACATTAAATAAAAGCAGTAATACTTCATCATGCATGTTGGAGACGGACTTCGTAATTTTGAACCGTCTTCAAATGACGAGGACAGCACTTGAGCTAACCCAATATCTCTCTCCTAAGTTACACACTACGCCAATGTGAGCTACGACATATTTAACGAACATCAGCTCCTCTACACGGCGAGTTTTCAGAGGCATTAGGCAGACTCGTTTTTAACCTCCCCGTCTCCCTGGGCACTTCAATAGCTACGCCTCCCCCCTCCCCATTTCCAGAACACTCCCTTCCTCCTTCAGTTCTTACTTTTCCTGTTTTGTTTCTGGAGGGACTTTCCCTTTCCTTGTTTTTGCTGTTGGAATAGTCTTTCCATTTCCAATATCCTATGCACCAGTCGTGTTATGGACTGACAGTTATAAGGAAAGAATAGTGGTATGGTTTGGATACTCTTGTTCATTTCTTACTTTACGGTAACACAGACCACCCACCCTTTTGTAAATTAGTACAGTAAATTAACGAAATCGGTTGCAATTACAGTGTAGAGTATACATTGTTGTAGGAACTGTGTTTTCAACTTGTTAATTATCATCTTTTTCATCGCTTATGCTTTATCATCTTTTACTTTTTGACATCTTCATTCTTTATTAAGTCACTGTCATTATACTTGTCCAATCGAAGATTTTCTTCAAAAAATGAATGATTTTTTCGAGGGAAAAAAACATTTATGACATCATTGCAATCAATTTCCATTGCAATATCACTTTGAGTGCATTGCAACATCAAACTGTTAAGCTTTTAATTTTTCATAGTAGATCTCATTTCAGTCTTCAGTCTTTTGAGGACAGAAAAATGCTTCCCTCACGATTTGCTAGGTGGTGGTACGTTCTCTGTAATTTTAATTTTTTTCTCTTTTTTCACCCTCCAATTTTTTGCGCCCTAGGCATGTGCCTAGCTTGCCTAAGCGGAAAAGCGGCTATGGAATCAGGACTCGAACCGCTACTCTATAACACCATCCACGAGTTTGTAACCATGACTACAAGGCTCCTACGACCAAATAAATTACAAGAAACATAGTTAAAACTTTTTACAGAAGATTATAATATAAAGTTAGAAAATATTTTACATTCGTTCCACACAGTTTCATGTCTATTTTTAAACTATGTCAAGGATAAGTAAAAATTTAACAAGAATTGTCTCTCGTCCAAAATCTTTCCAACAATTTCAAAAACATAGTCTTATTAATATTCTATAAAGTTATACTTCCTTCTACCATTATATTACGCAATTAATTATATTATGCATTCCTTTGCAACAGGTAAAACGCATACTAAAAAAATATAATCACTCAATAATAGTAAAACATTATAATAATAATCATTTATCAATATGATACTAGGTATAATGAATTGATCATATGAAAAATATATCTGCCACCTTAATTATGCTATTCATTAATAATGTTACATTCATCAATTAAAACGAATGTATCAACTTCATTAATTTTCTGTCGTAATCATTTTAAGATGTGATTTTCTAGTTCCGAACACGTACTGAATATGTATTTCGATCAATTAACCAATTCATTAATAATTAATTTTCTATCAGGAAATATTTACATCTCCATTAGATAAATAATTATTTTTCAATTGTAGAAAAAAGTATTTCAAAAACCTGACACAAAAACTGTGAGCTGTATAACCAGAAAAATTCTGTTTTGTACATACTGGTATGTGTCAAGAAATAATTAATTATATATAAATGAAACTAAAGGTATTCTGCCAGGACTTAATACAATTAGTTAATAAGTTTAAATATTGTAAAAAATTATAATGTATTTGGGTGCAAGAGAAAGAAATAAAAAACATTTTTTAATACAGCGTTCCTCTGTGTGTGGGGGGGGGTATTTACGAAAAATACCCATAAATTATCCAAATTATAGAGTAAAGCTGCATAAGACACTTTTTTTAATACCTTCCCTTTGAATTATATATATATATACATATATATATATATTGAAAGCATGTATATAATATTTAATTTGTATAAGTAATTCTGTTAGAAGACGAAATAATATACAATATATTTCTAAATTGTAAATTTGTTCCAGTAATTTACACGATTTTATTGTATGCATTCATTAATTACAAAAGGATAAATTTCACATTCTCTCTCTCTCTCTCTCTTTACTGTTTTAGCTATTTCATTGTGTATATAAGTGTATAATAAATCATATTATCGTTACAAAAAGTTGTTATTAATTACGTTACTATAGAAAGTGTATGGCAGTGGTCTTCAAAACTGTGTTCCATGAAATCCTAGGATTCCACGGGTCACAATAAAAAAAATCGGGAATAAATAAATGTGTATGCAAAATGGATTCACGTTCTCTATAAAGTTTATATAGTTACAAGTAACTAAAGCTTATCTCCCCTATTCATTATAACTGAAAATTTTATTTATATATAATAACTTTATTTTGCAACACTTTTTAAACTTTTATATTATATATTATAATCTAATAAAGAATATTAAAACGCACGTTTTATCTTTATATATAGACTTCCTACTAGATTGTGAATATTCTATTGTTTACTATCTCGGGTTCCACGAGATAATTTAATACTCGTTAGTTAGCACAATATCTTGCAAAACTAAATGGTTTTTTAATGGAAAATGCACTTATTTACATTTGTGGAAAATAACACCTATAATGAAGGAAAGAGAGCAGCATATTAACAGAGTTGATGTTGAAATCTAAATTTAAGTAAGAACGGTTCTTATGCAGCGGTTCCTGTATAAGCCAGTAACATCCTCCGGAATTGATCATTCTGGTCTAGTGGTATGTTAGGTGCTTACAGATCACAGAAGGCACACCACTTATCTATACCGCCACATGCCTATAACATGTTGATATACATTAAATAATATTTTGAGAAGTATGTGTACGGAATGGAGTTCCACGAAAACACTTTCTAGTGCTAGGGGTTCCACTTCAAGTGCTAGGGGTTCCATGAGTTGAAAAAGTTTGAATACCACTGGTGTATAGTAATAATAAAAAGTAAGTATAGCTTACATAAAAAAATTATTTCTTTTGAAATGCCAATAGTTCTTAATCCTTTTGATGAAGGGACAATTGTCATATTTATGAAAATTTTAATTCTATGTGATTTTCTGCTAAGTTTTCTTTTTCCCCTTCTACAAGGTACTGTATTAGTAATCTTATTATTCTAGAGGTGATTGTATTCTTTGTTGCATGTTTATTAAAATCCCATATGCAATCAATACCATTTTACCCATGGGACGGTAATCTTACGGAAGACCCACCATGTAGAAGAGCTGATGCAAGTTAAATTTGCCACAGATCAAAGTTCCTCACGTTGGCATGGTGTAGAAGTTAGGAAATAGATGCAGTGAGCTCAGATGTCGTTCTTGTCATTTGATCAGAATTCAAAATTACCAAGTCCGTTGCCATTAGCCTACATGTTGCTTTGAAGAATGAATTGGGGCGATTTTCTATGAGATGCTCGCGCTAGGGACGGGGTGAATGCGTAAGGACTTGCACTTCAGGACGGGGCGTTTTCGTCGTTAAGCCTAACTTAAGAAAAAAAAGCATAAATAATAAAATTTCAGTCCTAACGTCGTAATTTTTGGTACCCCTTTAGATTATTACACAAGTTGTCAGTTACATTAAAACTAGAATGTAATTAAGTTTTTCCTTTAGCTTACATGAAATTATATAAACAAATATGACTTACTTTGGGAAATAAATTTCGTTAGCATTATTCAATTTTTTCCAAAATTTTCGTTGACAAAACACATTAATACACTTTCAAATCAATAAAAAAAAATTACGACAAAGATTATTTACAAAAAGAAATAGCAAAATTAAAATGAAGGTTGAGTGTGGAAAATCTTGAAGGACGGAGAAACGCAAAGTCCTACATTGTATGATTTGTAAGCATAAAATGTTTGTTGCGTTTTTTTTATTTATTTACACACGGTTTGTGACTATACACTTAGATTTTGTACATATTAATAAATAATAATATTCAAATTATTGGTAAAAGCCTGAACCTAACAGAAAAATTGCATAATAGGAATTTAAGGAATAATGAATATATACATGAAATTTGTCCTCGATGTTCTCAAGTCACGTAATGTGGAAATAAAGAGTTAGGTAGGTACCAATTATTGTTCCATGTTCCATGCAAATTAAATTTTAAAGGGTTCACAAATTTCTCATGCAAGAGAAATGCAAATTTTAATCAGAGAAAAAATGTTTTTAGAGTTTTCATGTCATCTACCTTTTGATACAATATTACGAAGTCATTTAACAGTTTATATGTGATGAGAGGCACCACTGATGTGTGTGTGTGTGTGTG
>BMAV01020837.1:0-11700 GCA_019973955.1 Trichonephila inaurata madagascariensis
GAAAAGTTGTTTTCGTAACCCCTTATGCCCCCTATGGGGAGGGAGGGGGGGCTGGTGCCCCCTCAATTCCAAAAAAACCACATATTTTAAATTTTTTCCCCTTTCCTTCGATTCCCCCCCCTCGGTGTTTCCCGCTTACGTTTTTTTAAAGGGGCCCCTTGGGGCCCTTTTTCCCCAGAGGTGACTAAAAATTTTAAAGGTAAGAAATGCCATTATCTGATAAAAAATATTTGGGGTCCATTTCCAATTTTTCAACAAAAAAAAAAAGATAAAAAAATTCAAATTTTTTTTTGGTTTAAATGGGTTTTAAAAATAGCATATTTTTTACAAAGTCTTAAAATTGGAAATTAAAAAAAAAATAAAACAAATATTTGGTTTTTTTTTAACCCTTTTTATTTAAATTTTTTAATAAATTTTTTAGGTAAAAAAAACGAGTATTTTTAAACTTTTAAATTTAATTTATTATTAAAAATTCGGGGTTTGTTTAAAAAGCGATTTCTAAATTTTTTTAAAAAATATCTATATATTAAAATTAGTTTTTTGAAGTTTGCTAACTAATTAGGTTGTTTTAGGTGTACATAAAAGCTCATTTTGAGTTATAAAAGGATTTCAGTATGTTTCGGTAGAAAAATTTGTTAAACCCAAAAGTACAAAAAAATTCGAAAGCCAAATCGGTAAATTTGAAAAAATTGACTGTCGGCCAAACCCCCAAAAAATTCAAAAAAACCTTGAGTTGAAATGATTTCCATATTTACTTTCCAGTCTAGTATGGTCCCTTAAAAAATTTTCCGATTTAAATTTTTTAGGGGGGTAACAATTAACGTCTTGTCAAAAAAAAAGGATTTATAAAAAAAAAACAACTTTTTTTTTTCCTTAGGGAAAAACATCCAAACTAGAATGAACGAATTTTAAAAAAAAGAATATTAAATTTTTAAAAACTATTTTGGTAAAAAACATTATTAACTTTTTTTATATGACTGTATTATTGTACAACGTGTTTTTTTCTTCAAAAAAGGCAAAAGTTTCCTTTTCAAAAATATTTGACCAAAAGCGGGGGGAAAAAAACAAATCTTTTTTAAAGCAAAATTAAATTTAAAAATTTTTAAAAAATCCCCTAATTTCGGGGAAAAGCTTAAAAAATCCCCAAGTCTTAGGGAAAAAGGGTTTCACCGGGCAGTGCATTGTCTTCTTTTCAGGGTATTTTGGGGAAAAGCCCTTCTCCAAAATTTAAAAAAGGTACCTTTCCTTTTTGGGGAAATCAGGGCCCCCACAAAGGAAGAATACTTTTACATTTATAATTTTCTATTGTTAAATTTAAAGGGATTCCACTACGTTCCGGGAAACCCTGATTTTTTCAAAAAACGTATAGATGGATAATATTTATGATAAAATTTTTACTTAGGGTTAGAAAATGTAATGAAATTGTTTTTTAAAAATAGTATTACAAAAAAAATTATTTAAATACAATAAAATTTTTACAAAAAAATAGAAAGGGCCCCTTTTCAAAAAGTATTTTTTGTTAAAATTGTTTTTATTATAATAATATTTTGCTTGTATATAGCTCGATTTTGCAGGGGCTCAACAAAATTTTTTAAAATGTATAACTTAGAATGGGTTTATCCATGTTTTACACAACGGGAGAAATTTTTAAAAAAAAAAACGCCGATAATTATTTCAATGGGTTACCCATCGATCGGGGGCCAACAATTTTGATAATGACGATAAAGGGCCGGAAAAAAACTGTTAGACAATCAAAACGAAAAATGTTTCCAAACCTTGGTCTACCACCCGAATTTTGAAACAGTTGGTAAAACAAACAAGCAGATTTTGGTTCCCGTTTCCTTTTTTAAAAGGAAGCTAACCGTTTACGACGAACACTTAAAGGCCAACAAAGAAGGGTTTTGACCCTTACCCTAGATGAAAAATGGGTCCTGTATGATAACCCAAAAAAAAAGACAGTGGTTCCCCGTATGAACCCCCGGGACTCAAGCCAGTTTACATCAAAAAAGGGCCCTTTTTTGTATTTGGTGGGGTATTCTGGAATCGTCCATTTTGGGGCTTTAAACCCGGGGAAAACAAAACCAGTGAACAATTATATCGACTTAATCTCATTAATTTAAAAGCATCCCCCTTATAATAGAAAAGGCCATTTTACACGATAATGCAAAAAGCACTTTGCAAGAAAGGTGGAAAAATTAATGGATTGGGGTGAAGGGGATTTTCCCACCATACTCGCCCCACATTTTCAATGGTTTTCATTTATTCCGTTCATCAAAATTTAACAAAAAAAAAAATTTCAAAATTTGGGTAAGAAAAAAAAAACCCGCTCGATATTTTACTAAAAAACCCAAATTTACTTTTTTCGATACTTGGGAAAAGTACATATATGGCAAAAATTTTTAACGAGGGGGTTAAAATTTTTTAAAAAAGAAAAAAATGTAAGAAATTTTTTTTTCAATTTTCTGTAAAACGACATAATAAACCCTCCCCTAATTATAAACTGAAAAAAAGATGTTTTCCTTAAAAATGTTTAATCGGTAAAAAAAAATGTTTTTTTTTAATTTTAACTTAAATAAAAATCATTTTTTTTTTTTTAGATAAGTATTTTCATTGATTACTTATTTTTTTTTCAACAGTTTAAAAATAAATGCCGGAGATTAAAAATATTTTCTTTTGATAAAACTATTTTTTTGAAGAATTTTTTCAATCATATCTTTTCTAATTCGTTTAAAAAAAAAGGGGAAAAAAAAGATTATTTTATTGCGAAAAAAATTTTGATTCAAAGGTTAATTTCAAACAAAAAAAAAAAAAATTGGGAAAAAAAGTAATAACATGTTTTTATTTGTGTTTAAATTATTGGGGGGGGGGGGGAAGTATTGAGATATTTTTTTTAAAAAAATTGAATGCTTTCTATAGTTTTAATACTGAAAAAATTGTTTATAAAAGCTAAGTAATATTTCCATTATAAAAAATAAATATTTTTTCTCTTTTTTTTATCAGTTTAAAGTTTTTTTATTAAATGCAGTATAAAACATTCAGAGTCTTAAATTCCGTAAAATCCGGCGTATAACGCACTTAACACAAAAAAGATCGAAATTTCCGGGTGCGCATTATACGCCGGGTATAAAAATGATAGCTTTAAATATAGAAAAAGAGATGAGCATAAAAACATTAGGCATCTACATATATCGAAAATGTAAGAAATGACAAACCTTATGAACTTAAGGTATCCGTCTACGTTCGGAACCGTGATTTTAAAAAAGCGCATAAATGGATAATTTTCATGATATTTAGTGTCACGTAGATTAGAGAATACATGTATCAAATTGTTTTAAGGACATTTGGACAAAAACAAATATTTAAATACAATATTTCGGCAAAAAATTAACTTAGAATAACTTTTTTCCAAATGTTCTCCTTTTGTAAAAAATGCTTCTATTGCATTAATATTTTGCCTGTCTATAGCTCAGACCTCTGTACAGAGGCTCAACTATGAGTTTTGAAAAATTCACATTATTTTCAGAGTTACAACCATTTGAAAAAATTATCGGCGTTTTTTTCTTAAAATTGCTCTTCTCTGTTGTCGTAAAATATGGATAAACCCACTTCTAAGTCATATTTCAAAAATTCTAGTTGAGCCTCTGTACAGAGGTCTGAGCTATAAACAGGCGAAATGTTATTATAATAGAAGCATTTTTCACAAAAGGAGACTATTTTTAAAATGGGTCATTCTATGTTCATTTTTGTCAAAATAGTGTACTTCAATAATTTTTTATTGTAATACTATTCTTAAAACAATTTTATATACCTTTTCCAATCTAAGTGACACTAAATATCATAAATACTATCCATTTTTACGCTTTTGCAAAATCACGGTTCCACGCTATCGATACTAAGAGTTACATTCTAGAAGTATACTATTTTTTTTTTAAATCCTGGTGTAATACCTGGAATAAATTACCTCAAAACATAAGATCATTGATTATGTACATTTCCATACTTCTTCATAAAAACGGGGTGCGCGTTTTACGGCGAATATACCTAAAAAAATGCAACTTGAGAAAGTATAAGTGCACGTTATACAGATGATTTTTCGACAATCAAAAGTTACCCTTTGATTTCGATAAAAAAAAAATTTATTTATCAGTAAATTGTTAAAGTAATATATTTACCAAATATGATATTTCTTTGAAGTTCGTGCAAATTTCACGAATGTTTGAAATTGTTCCGATGGTAAAAATTTTTAAAAAAAATGTTTTTACCTGCTTTTTTTTACCACGATAAGCTGGGAGTTCAAGCCCCAGTGACTCTGAAAACACTCTTTATGGAGACACTGATGCTCGTTAAATCTGTCATGGCTCAAAGCCCTCAAATGAGCGTTGTGTGGTAGTTTGGAGAGGTGGAGTACCAGCTCAGGTGATATTCTCGTTATTTGACTATGGTTCAAAATTACGAAATCTGTCACCACTAGTCCTCATGTTGTTTTATAGTGCGACGTTAATCAGAACATTCGCCCCATTCGTGAAATGCATGTCGGCGAACTCTGAATGGGTGTAACTATGCATTTTGCTTTAAATTTGTGCTTGGAATGCTCTTTGAACTATCGATTTCAACAGTGCCCTCAACGAGACATTTCCACACCCTCGATCGTATGTTAAATGTGCTCATTTCAGTTCTCTCTACTTCGCTGTACATTTTTGCCAGATATTTTTGAAACACTCTATAAAACCGTACTTGAGGAAGGGCGAACCTTTATGGATCAACGTGCCATCTTTTCTAAAGAAGTGCTTAATGAGGTAAGGCCGTGTCGTAAAATTTTGACTTGTGATTACTGGGAAAATAATAAAACTAAATACTGTTACGAATTTTGTGTAAATAGTGTAGATAATTTGTATTTGAGTGTTTAATGCATTTATATTACTCTATGTTATGTTTATTGCATGTTAAAATTGTACCATTCACAAGCAATGCCACCCCTTACGTTATAATGGCGATTCAATGAGAACTTGGCGAAATATTGGCGGTAGAGCCAAGTTGGCATCATTTTTGGCGACCAAGTTGGCGGCCAATTTGGTGGCTTTGGTGACCATTTTGGCGTCATTGGCGACCATGTTGGCGAGTTCGGAACCCTTTGGAATCTTCTAGAAAGTAGTGGATCTCTCCACTAATGTTACGAGCGGCTATATTTCTGGAAGTTTCTGTCGCGCCTATAAGTAAGATGCTCGCCGGGACGGCGAGGAGTCTGGATTAAACCAGCGAGTAGTGAGAATAGTTTTGACTAGCGATTAGCTCGGCTGTGCTTGTGAGTTATCTTTACTTACGTGTATTTTTAAACACTGGTTATTGTGTTTGATTGCTGTTGAAGGTGTGAAAACCTTTGGATATTTACTCTGTGAATATTGCTGCTGAATCCTGCATTTAAAGGATTGGATTTTTGATAATAAATTCGCATCGCTCTTAAGGAACTGTTTATTTTCTTTGTGATTGTTTTGCATAAAGCCTACGAATCCTCGGATCTACGTCACAATACCAACAACACAAAACTCTATTTACTATGAAAAATAAACCTTTAGCATTTAAAATGTTTTGTTTCGGGTAATTCAGATTAAAGTAACATTATGTGATTTTGTTGTTGCAGATTGGATGACCAAAAACTTATATTAGGATTGAAAGAAGTTACTTTTTAGAATATACCCCAAATTTGAGTCATTTGCCGAAGGGTTTTTTTCTTTTTTTGCTGTTTTCCCTTTTTCTTTTTAAAAGGGGTTTGTGATTTATTTCAAAATCCCTTTTTACAGTCGATGTTCAATACCATATTCAGAACATAAAACCCCCCTTTCCCTTTTTTATTAATAATCCCAAATTTGAAATTCTATTACACTTGCTGTCTTGCATATTTTGTTCTTTTGTGAATTTTTCCATGTTAAATAACAGTTGAAAATCGTGTATAACAAGAAAACAAAAAAATACAGTTGCATCAGTAAATTGACTATTATATGTGTAACAAACTTTACATCATAACCTTTTGTGTGTCGCAAAACTAAAGAAACAATAAAAAAACAAGTGCGATCCCCGCCCCCCCCGCTACCGATCTCCGAGTTTGTTCGTAATCTTCATAATTAACTTTTTAAATTTATGCCCATTTTGATCACTGGCGTGCCACAAATATTGTGTCACGTGACATCAAACCATGCCAGTGGTTTTTCCCCTCTCTCCGATTATTCAATCAAGTCGCCATCGATTTTTAAACCGCATCCCCAAATTTCAACAAGTTTTCTGAAAAAAATAAAATAGTGTAAAGGTTTATCGATCTCAGAAACTTGCAAAAAATAATAATAATAATAATAATAATAATAATAATTATAAAATTAAATGAGAATTAATAAGAGGTGAATAAGTGATGTGTTTTACAAGTATTAAGGTATCCGATTACGTTTCGAACTGTGATTTTAAAAAAAGCGCATAAATGTATAATTTTCATGATATTTAGTATCCCTTAGATTAGAATACATGGATAAAATTGTTTCAAGGACATTATGACAAAAAAAATTGTTTAAATACAATATTTTGGCAAAAAATTAACTTAGAAGAACCTTTTATCAAAATGTTCTCCTTTTGTGAAAAATGCTTCTATTATAATAATATTTTGCCTGTATATAGCTCAGACCTCTGTACAGAGGCTCAACTAAAATTTTTGAAAAATTCTCATTATTTTCAGAGTTACCAACAATTGAAATAATAATCGGCCTTTTTTTCTTAAAATTGCTTCCCTCTGTTGTCGTAAAATATGGATAAACCCACTTTTAAATTATATATTTCAAACATTCTAGTTGAGCCTCTGTAGAGGTCTAAGCTAAGCAAAAACATTATTACTCGTATAATCATTTTTCAAAAAAGGGAGAACATTTTAAAAGATTATTCTAAGTGAGTTTTGCCAAAATACTTATTTAAATAATTTTGTCAAAATGTCCTTAAACAATTTTTATACATGATTCAAACCCTAGTGACACTGATTCATAAATTTTACCATTTACACGCTTTTGCAAAATCACGGTTCCGAACTTAGTCGGATATCTTAAAAAATTTTAAATACATACATGAACCTGTGTTTGCTCTAACCGTCAGTATGTTGTTCAATTTCCCCCATCCAACGAATTTTTCCACCTTCGATTCGAAGTTGCACCTGTTTTTCAGTAGCATAAGCATTAGAAACAAGTAATACACAGTGCGGCAAATAAGTTTTAAGATTCGTCCCAGAGCGCAAGCTGTAATAATGGTGTCATGATTGCAAATACGCATGCGCAGTGGCGCACACAAGGGGCGGGGGTCCTGGGGGTCCGCCCCCAAAGCCCTTGATTTTTTTTCCGATTGATTACAATTTTAAGTATATAGTACGAAAAATTTAATGAAGTATTTGTTATTAATGATTAATTTTCTTAATTAATGCTAATTATTTATTCAATAATTAGTTTTTACTGTTTTTTTTCCCCAAAAATCGAAAAAATCAAAGGGCATGATCAAGAATAGTAAACTTTCAACCCCGGACCCCCTTCTGAAAATTCCTGTGTCGCTACTGCGCATGCGTCATAATGTTCATGGTCTTCTGACACACTGTGAACAAGTTGATGGCATTTGGTTAAGTAGCTGAGAGATGACGAGCGTTCTTTGCAGAAGTGAATTTTTTTCATGTCGATTTTTTAAGATGGAGAAAAGAGCTGTAATCGAATTTTACGTAAAACTTAGTAAAAGTGCTTCAGAAATATAACCAAGTCATGAAACAAGTTTACGGTGACTGTTGCTTAAGTAGATCAAACGTTTTTGTGCGGCACAAACGTTTTTTGGATGGAAGTGATGCGGGGTAGAAGACAACCAGCGTAGTGGAAGACCAATTTCATCTAGAACACCTGAAATTATTGAGAAAGTACAAAATTATGTAGCAAACGATCGCTGTGCGTCATTAAGAATGATGGTAGACTCTTTAAACATCAACAAAAAAAACAATTCGAACCATCCTGCATGAAAATGTGGGCAAAACAGAAGTGTGTGCTAAATTTGTTCCACACACTTTATCTCCAGAACAAAAAGCAATGAGAATTGCACATGCAAAAACATCACTTCAGCCACGGAAAACGATCCAAACTTCTTGAAGTCCATTGTTACAGGTGTTAAAACCTGGTGTTTTCAATATAACTCTGAAACAAAGCGAAAAGTGCGGAATGGAAGTCAGATAATTCACCGTAAGCCAAAAAACAAGGAAAATTCCACCAAAAAACCAAAAACAATCTTATTATTTCTTCGGTCTGGGTCTTATCCAAAAAAAAATTTGTTAAAATTGGATAAAAAATTACAGTCAGTAGTATATAGCTGTTTAAAGTGGATCCCCAAATTTCAAAATTGGTGGGGGGGTTGGGTTTGTTACACGACAATGCACCTAGTCACACCTCCTTGTTGTTCGTCGTTTTTTGGAAAAAAATAATGTCAGTGTATTGAACCATACCTATTCCCCTAATTTGAGTACCCTGTGGCTACTCCTTGTTCTCAAAATTTAAAAATGAAATTTAAAAAAAGGTGTTATTTTGAGGATATCTCGACCTTACAAGTAGCTTCGCCCCCAGGTTTTGCGGCCATTCCACAAAGTGTTTACAACAGGCGTTTGATTCTTTAATATATCCTATAACAAGTGCATTGTCCGGGAGGTCCTATTTCGAATAAAAAAAAAAACGGGAATTAATTTTTTGGGTTTTATATATTTTTTTGTCAACAGTCAAAACTTATTTCCCGCACTGTGAAAAAAATTTTTAGTCAATTCCTATTGATAAACAAAAAAAATTTTTATTTTGGCTTTTTTTTAAAATACTTACAGTTAATATAAATATGTATATACGTAGGACAGAATCAAAACATTATATAAGGGTAATTCATTTTATTAATTATCATCAAAATATCTATTGTCATCAGAACAATCGTATCTATAAAATTTCAGTTCAACTAAATGCTTTAAAACGTGAGAAAAAAAAATCATTTAAAGTCTTAAAGTTGCTAAAAAAGAAACCCAAAGTAGCTGTACTGTAATTCCAAATAATGGCGTCAATTCATTTTTTAAATTATAATTAAATTATCGTATTTCTACTCAAAACAATAGTGTATGGAAAATTTCAGGTCAAATAAGCGCTTTAAAATGTGAGGAAAAAAAATCTTTTCAAGTTTTAACAAGTCCCCAAAAAAATGCAAACGTGGCTGTATTTGAAATTATTTGAATAATTATTTTTAATCAATTAATTTTTATCAATTATAATTAAATTTTTTTTGCCCCCAAAATAATAAACACTCACTTAAAAGTTAAGCACGAAGATGTAAAATGCAAAAATAAACAAATACTGCTTTGATTGACCCAAAATTTGGCGAAAAGTAGTATATATATTTATATAAAAACAAAATCAATAATTATATACAGAAAAAAAAACAATATTAAATTTTTTGTAAGTTTAAAAAAAAGTAGAGACTACTACCCAAACTAGAGACTTAAACGGGTTATGTATAAAGTGAAAATAAACAGCATAAAATAAAAAAAAGAATATTAATAGGGTATGTGATCCCTCCTCATCTGTATGCAAATTTACCCTCCTGACCATGCTTTCAATTGGGTGGCAACCACCGCAAATTAAGCAATCTCCATTCTTCTTGTAGGGGCGTTTCCAGCTCGAAAAGGTGACTGGAGAAGCGAAACGTGAAGATACACACGGCCGAGAGCACCCCAAAAAGATTTTCTATGGGTTTAAAGGTCGAGCGGTATCTAACCACGCCATACGCGCAACCCCCTTCACTCTCAGGTGTCATCGACGATGTCGCTCTAGGGGGACGTGCGTTATCTCCATTAAAAAAACCCACCTTGCAGGTACAACCCCCCAATGGGTTCTAGGACTTCATCTCATCCGGACCCCGCCCAAAAACCCCCGTTTA
The DNA here is from genome assembly GCA_019973955.1 of Trichonephila inaurata madagascariensis. Lineage (NCBI taxonomy): Eukaryota > Metazoa > Arthropoda > Arachnida > Araneae > Nephilidae > Trichonephila > Trichonephila inaurata. The sequence goes on from BMAV01020837.1 coordinate 9,961, forward strand.
AAATATGCAGGTGGATGCGGTATCCTAATAAAACCCCCTGCCCCCATAAATTTTCCTCGGAATTTTGATGTTCGGGGATTTTTGGGACGATTGCGTGTTCCTTGTTTACGCCAAACCATACGCTTGTCATCTGGCTCCAGGCAAATCTTGACTCATCAGAAACACGACATTGCCCGTCAGACCGTCAATTGCCATGTTCCCGGAAACTTAATCGTCCTTTTGATTGGACGGATAGAGGAACCAAACTCAGGTACCCGGAACGCCCTTTAAACAATCTTGGGGGGTTTTCGGGGTGCAGATATACCCCAATGGACGCTGTAACCATAGATGTCACACGGGGGGTAGCTCGGTTGCTTGGGTACAATAGCTATATATGATCTTCCCCGGGGGTTTTAACCCCCGGGCGACCACCTACGGGGCCTTGGACAACTGTCGTTGGTTTTTGGGAAATTTTTTCCATAAACTGAAATTTCAGAATGATGAACGCCCAAGAAAAGCGACATCGGTGCTGTGATGCTTCAATGTGCCCCCCATGCCGCATAAATCTTCCATTCGTTTCAATCATAGAAACAAATATGTCTTGAAAACAAATTGCGGAAGTTTTAAACACTTTCTACCCAAAACACAATCCCAATCCTTCAAAAAAGTTGGCTTCTTATAAGACTCCCCTTTTTTGCATATTTCTTGACAAAAACCGTTTTTCTGTTACCAAACATATTTGCATACTCCTATCTACCTCTGCAGCAAATTGCACCCTCTCAATTCTGTTGGTTTCCCGGAAATTAGCATTTTCCTCCCCATGCTTAACTTTTGGAGTGGTGTATAAAAAATTTCACTAAATTGGGGGCTTTAAAATGTTTTTTATTAACGATTGAAAATTCCCACGAAGATAAATAAATAAATAAATATATAGAGGGGAGCTAATAGTAGGTTGAAAAAAGTGTGGCTTGGATTCGAAAAAATATGGCATATTTTTTTTTGCAGATACATACTTAAGGTATCCGACTACGTTCGGAACCGTGATTTTTTAAAACGCAAAAATGGAAAATTTTCAGGGTATTTAGTGTCCTTAGATTAGAATACAAAATAAAATTGTTTTTAAAGGGCATTTTGACATAAAAAAAAATATTTAAATACTTTTTGGCAAAAAAATTTAAATTAGAATAACCTTTTTTTAAAATTTCTTCTTTTTTTTAAAAAAATTTTTCTATTATAATAATATTTTCCCATTATGTTGTAAAGTCAACATATTTTGAAAAATTACATTATTTTCATTAAAACCCAAATTAAAAATAATTTCCCATTTTCTTAAAATTTTTCTTTGTTTTTAAAACAGGTAAACCCATTCTAAGTTATATTTTTTAAAAAATCTTTTTACCTCTTAAAGGCTGATAAAAGGAAAAAATTATTTTGAAGCTTTTTTTTACAAAGAAAAATTTTGAAAAGCCCTTCAGTTTGGGTAAAATTTTTTAATTTTTAATTGTAAAAATTTTAAACAATTTATATAATTTTCAAAATGAAATTAACTAAAAAAATTTATTTTTACCTTTTAAAAATCACTTTCAAAAGAAAAGGGTATTTTAAGTATAATAACCCAAAAAAGTAAAAAAAATCACTTCCAATTTTAAAATGCAATGATAAATAGGAAAAATTGTATTTCGTAAAAAACCATAAAAAAATTTATTTTAAAAAAAAAAATTAAGTCACGGTGAATCGTTTTTGTTTTTTTTTGCTTTAAAA
>BMAV01020838.1:0-173485 GCA_019973955.1 Trichonephila inaurata madagascariensis
CAATAGAAGCATTTTTCCAAAAAAGACTTTTTTAAAAATGGGTCATTCTATGTTCCTTTTGTAAAAAATATTGTACAAATTTTTTTTAATTGTAATAATATTCTTAAAACAATTTTATATACTTTTTCAATCAAAGGACACTAAAATCATACATATCCATTTATACGCTTTTGAAAAATCACGGTGCCGAACGATTAAAAATGCATTTTTTTTTGCTACCTATCCAAATATTCTTAGTATAAGGATAATCAATGGACAACCACGAGGTCAATCGTGTAATTCGGGGCTTCATCCATCTAGTGAAAATGGAACAGTTTAAGCTAGAACAATGCCTCTGTACAGATTTAAAGGTCATTACCGAAGAACGTTTAAATAACTCTAACGAAATAACCCATTAATAATTTAATAATAGGCGATGAAAGAAAAAGTAGATTTTCTTAGACACATTTGCCATTATACCTCCCAGTATCATTTTTGCGTAGCCACTTGTACGACACAGGATTAAAGCAGATTTTCCCTTTGTCATGTCCAGGGTTACATCTCATTCAGAAAAGTGCAAATTGTTTCCTTACCCCTTATCTTGCCTTATCTGAATAATGTAGTCATCTATAAAGTTTAACTTAGAAAAAGTTTTTTTTCAAATGAGGCTGGGGATTGGTAATAACCATTACAGACTTAAAACATTTCCTGGGAGCTGGTATCACTTTTTTTAGTGTGGCACCGTATAAAAGGATACCAATTGTCACAAGAGTACCCAAGCCAAACAGGCACTTTAGGGATCTGTAACATGCCGCACGGTCATACGACATAGACGCTGTCCATTTTTTGCACCTTGAAAATCCACCTACCTTGGGCCCGGGTGGAACCCGCAAACTTGCTAGGGATGGCGATCTGAGATCATTAATCGAAAATCGATTTTGGGGCCAAAAATCGATTTTTTAAATCGATATGGAGCACTGAACCGATTCAGTGAATCGATATTTCATCCTAGAAAATCGACATTCGATATTTTTCCGTTTTGGTAAAAACCATAAAGTTGGTAAAAACAATAAAAAACAAAGAATTTAAACACTATCGCAGGCAGTTATGCACCTGAAGTATGATCCTATACTTTACTGGCAAGAACAAAACTCTATTTATCATCACGTTCACTGAATAGCCATGATCTATATGAGTATCGTGGGATCATCTGTTCTTTGTGAGCGCCTTCTTTCGATTGCTGGCAACATCGCAAGTGATGAGTGAAACCACTTGGATCCCAGTAGACTTGAAAGACTGTTACTTTTAAAAAGCTTATATATTAAGGGACTATGAGCTGTATAATGTATTTTCTAAATTTTTAACGAAACAAATACATTTAGAAATTAGATGTCCTCTTTTATAGCTGATACTTTGATGTGGTAATAAAAATTGTGACATCTCACGCGTCCTTCCTCTAACATAACCTCTGTGTTCTTGACGGCCACGATTAATGGCAAATCTTTTCCAACCCAAATCCAAGAAGTGAAACGAAGCATATATGCAAATAAGATAACCTTTAAAAGGATAGAAGTTTTAGTGAGCGCGATGGAATTTAAAAAAGTTCAGTGTGAGAAGATAGAAGTGTTGATTGACGGCTTATCTAGAATCCCGTAAAGCTCCCCATTTTAACCAAGGTACATCCATTGTGACCATTTGGAGAAATATTTGAAGTAGTTTGGGACGTTGGATATTAAACCCAAGGTAGGAAGATTATATTCTGAATGCGAATATATTTTTGAGATTAGGCGAATATAATATAATTATATTGATAAGTGATCTAATTGCGCGATCTGTGTTAATTAAGACTACGTGTTTTGGTTTATTCTCACTTAATATAAGTTTGTTCGATATCTAAGTAATCTAAGTTAAATTTTCAATAAAAGTCATATTAAAGAATTCTAAAATGTCTCATCATTTCGAGAATCCCACTCCTCTATCTTACGCTGAAACCCCACGATATGGTCATCGAAGGTCGACCATGTCGCAAAATAATTGCAATTGTCGAATTCCCTGAACTAAAAAATCTACTGATAAGAGATAGTTTATTATGGCATCTTTCTTGTTTTTCATAAAATGGATTTATATTTACATTGTAAATGCAGACTTGAAAAAAAAATCGATTTTTAGAAATATATCTTTTAGACCTCGATTTTTTGTGAATCGGTTTAAAATCGATATTTTTGAAAGAATCTCCATCCCCTAACATGGGCATGCAAGGACAGTGCCTAATCAACTACGCCACCTAGCCAGCACATTAATAAAAGTAAATTATTACATTTTCTGGCTTGTCATCATTTTTGAGTTCGTTCAATAGCTCTTCCACCCATGCTGCGTTCGGATCGTCCTGAGAATGAAACTAAATGAGCGTGATCTTCACCTTAACAAACATAAGAAGCAGGTACTGCGACAAGGAATCCTATTTTTCTTGTTTTAATGTACGTTATGAACATTAAATCATGCCAAGTAAATTTATCTCATTGTGTATAAATAATCAGGCACGTTTCTGTTTTAATATCTGATAATATTTTATGGTATTTTTATACAAAAACATTTTACGCTACAAACATTTCCTTGTTCAAAAAAGATTTTTGTGATCATAAATTTATATCACTCATACATTATCTTCCCATAACGAATAAAATATGCATTTTTATTTTATTATTCAGATTAATTTTTGAAGACATAGATAAGAAGACATGGAATTTATTTATTAATTTTAGATAATTTATTTAGAAAATAACCTAGTTCATAGAGAATTTACTTGTAGACTCCTGTAACAATCGAAAATCCTCTCACGTAAAGAAGACAAAAATCTTGCTTTCTCCATTTTTTTCACAGGGAGGTACGAGAAGAATTATGATACTTCTTGACATAGCCCGCTGTAGCTATAATAATTTTCTTGCCTGTATTTGGAATGCGCTTACAAGGGAAATGCGTTCGCAAGTTATTTATTTTCACACATGGAAGAAGTTACAAGTATATCTTTCGAGACCAGTGTTTAAGTCCCCAAGCAAGCTTGATACTCATTTATCGACCCACTGCAGCGGATGGAAGGCTAGATTAAGAAGCGTATGCAAAAATTCGTAAATTAAAGCAGACAACGATGTTTAAGATAGACAAAATCACTGGAGATAGAAGCTGTAGAATGGGATAAATCATCGATACAAGTGGTCAGAATTTGCGCGAACATTTTTCCTTTTGAAAGGAGATTATAAACCTAATTTTCTACATTCAGCAAATGTTTTGCCTTCGATTCTATGCCGCACCTGATTTTCAATAGCATTAACACTGGAAAAATGGCACAGCATAGATTCGAGTATAAATACGGTATACAGTTTTTAATGATCTCTACTAGAGAAACAGAACGACTTCAAAATTAAAGGTAAAAGTATCATACAGGCATTGAAAACTTTTTAAACAATGATGACTGAGGACAACTTTTAATTTCACATAAAAGAGGAATTTAACCAGTTTTATGGCTATCTAAACTTCCCTTCTGTTTATATAACTGGGTGAAAACCTATTGAAAATACTTAGATCACGGTGAATCAATAAACAATAAGCAACTTATGATTAGATCCAAGATCCAAATACAGATTCAAAGCTATAATATTATTGACAGAACTGTCGAATAGAAACAAGTATAAAAATAATTTCAAGTAAAATAATAAAAAACTGACAAGAGAGGGCATGACTAAGGAAATTCATTTTGGTATCGATACTCGGTGTAATAGTAGTACAATAGAGTGTTCCCCTCTCAATAAAATTCCACCGAATAGTCAGTCAATTCGGAGAGATTAGCCTTCGAAATTCATGCTTAGCTTTTATACAATTAAATTTTATTTTCATTCAACGATTCTGTAGCTTGGTTGGCAAATCGTCTGCTTAAGAGGTCAGGGTTCGATTCCAAGCGATCAACTTTCTTTCTTCAAATCATTGAATTATTTTTTTTTAAGTAAATAAATTTATTTATGAAAGGTTTATTAAATATTAAATGATATTTTATGTAATTATTTTACATTTTATAAAGTAAAAAAATTACTGTAAGTATATAAATAATTATATTAAATTTTATAAATATATTTTATATTTTAATAAATAATATTTATAATAAAGTATATAATAAATATTAAATGATATTTTATATAAAAGTGGTTACAAAATAGTTTTATGAAATGCAATATACTATAAATAAAATATTACATATAAAAATAATTTATAAAATATATTATTATTATTAAATCAATTATTTTATAATTAATATAATAAAAATATGTATTTTTATATATTATTAATTAGTATTTTATAAAATATTTTTAATAAGTTCTTTCCAAATAAATTTGTTTAATTTCAAAAGTTTATTTAAATAATTTTTATTAAATTTATTTAAATAATTTTAATAATAAATTAATAATAATTTCAATAATAAATTAATAATAATTTCAATAATAAATCATAATTTTAATAATAAACCATAATTTTAATAATAAATTAATAATAATTTTAAAAATAAATTAGTAATAATTTTAATAATAAATTAATAATAATTTTTCATAATAAATTGATAATAATTTTAATGTAAATTAATAATAATTTTTCATAGTAAATGATAATAATTTAATAACAAATTAATAATTCTTATTAATACTAATGCTTAATAATAATAATTAATTATAATAAGTAGTAGTAATTAAATAAATTTAATAACTAAATTATTTACCAATTTTAATTATCAATAATTTTTATTAATAATTATTTCAAATATTTTAATTAATAATAATTTTACTAATAATTTAAGTTATAAATTTTTTTTTTTTGCTTTATAAAATGCAAAACCAATTGCATAATAAAATATCATTTAATATTTAATAAACCTTTCATAAGTAAATTTATTTCATTTAAAATATAATTAAATGAATTGAAAGAAAAGAAGTTGATCGCGTAGAATCGAACCCAGACCTCGCGCATATTAAGCAAACGATTTGCAACCAAGCTGCAGAATCGACGGACGAAAGTAAAATTTAATTTTATAAAAGCTAAGCGCATGAATTTCAGCTTATTTCTCTAATTGACTGGCCATTCGGCGGAGTACTTTGAAAGGTGAACACCTTAAGGAGTACTACTACTATTACACCAAGTGTCGATCCCAAATAATTATAATCGTACTCTCTCACTCTAAAACAAATAAGTTAAATATTAAAATTATAGGATGAACACTAAGGATATTTTTGTATTTGTCAACACTGTAATATTATTATTAAAATAAAAATTACTGGGATACATTATTTTAAGAGCCATTGTTATACCATCTATAGACTGGATATGCAGTTAATTATATATAAGCAGAGTAGCGCACACAGGAATTTTTCAAGAGGGTGGGGGTCAGGGTCGAAGTCCAACTTTTTGTGAATAAATAATTAGCATTAATAAATAAAATTAATCATTAATAAATATTTTATTAAATTTTGCAGTACAATATACACTGCTGGCCACCGCAAATGCAACACCAAGAAAGACAAAGAGATAAGCAAAACAAAATTTATTTTGTAGATAACATCATTTTTGACCAAGTATCAAATGATTAAATTTATAGACTTCTGTGAAGTGTGCTTCCTGCCAGAATCATTAGCCAGAGTAGCCGTCATTGTTGGAGATCACCGCTGCCACACGCCTGCGGCATTGGGGTTTAAAAGACTTTGGATGTGTTCTTGGGGTACAGCAGAACCAGCAGCTTCACACGTTGCCAAAGTTTATCAGGTGGCAGCTGGACAATCGTTGAGCAACCATGGACCACATGTTTTCTATCGCTGAAAGATCCGGAAGAGCACCGGCCAGGGAAACAATTCAATCTGGTGATTGACGAAGAAACTTTGGACAATGCGTGCCATGTGTGGTCGCGCATTGCTCCCTGTTGAAATATGGCTGTGGCCAAGCCCTGAAAGTAAGGAAGGACAACTGGCTCCAGCACCTCGGAGATGTAGCGCTACGGCTGTTTAAAGTACCCGCAATGCGTACTAGAGGTGCGAGAGTAATATCAATACCTCCCCATACCATAATGCCAATGTGACCAATGTGGCGGTGTATAATGCAGCTCTTCAGCATCCTCTCACAGTGTCTACAGACTCGAATCCGACCATCGTAGTGTTGCAAGACAGATGTGACTCGTCAGTAAAGAACAACTTCATTCCGTTCTGCCACCCACATCGCTTTTTCATCGCACCATTGGCCGCGGAGACGTCTGTGGTTCTGCGCCTAGGGTACACCAAGCAATGAACGTCTTGAGGACAGGCCACTCTGCTGTAAACGGCGTCGAATGGTACACGCAGACACTGAATGATGCGTTACAGACTCAATGTGCTGTGCTATGTGGTTCGTGATGTAACTGAGCGATCCGTCACTGCCATGCGCACAATTTGTCTGCAATGTCCTCACGTGAAGTGGTGCATTGAGGTGGAACCACGTCGGTCGTCGTACCCTCCTGCATCAACGGTCACACATCCGCATTACAGTTGTTTGGTTTTGTCAACACGACTACCGGTACCCTGAAAGATAATCACAATCTCCGGTAGGCCACTGTCCTTACTCTGTCGAACTCGGATACTTGGTCAAAAAGCTGATCGCTGTTTCTACGAGACATAAATGATCGTTTTTGAAAAAACACAAAGAAAAACACGGATTGCCGAACTTGAAATCGTCGAAATCTCCATGCCTTAAATAGTGCTTTGAGGTGGCGCCCACGGTGACGCGTGATGTCTGTGCTGAAGTTCTAACCATTTGCATATCTCACCTCCGCTAATGCATGTTCAAAATTTATGTTATTTGCATGTTTCCTTCAGGGTGTTGCATTTATGGTGGTCAGCAGTGTACTTAGAATTATAATCAATCGGGAAAAATATCAAGGTCTTGGGGGGAGGGTCGGACCCCTAGCCCTCACTGTGTGTCTACCATTGTATAATCATATTATACATTAACACGGTCAAGAAAAACGCCATTTTCCTTTGCGGCGAATTATGTCTTACAACGCTGGATCGCATTAAAAATTCTAACAGATTACATTTTCCAAAGGAAAAAATCGTAACTTCATCTACCATGTATGTTTAGGAATTTTTTTTTAAAAAAAAGGTGTATTAGAAAAGAAAAATTATTTTTCTGAAGACAAAAATAAAAATGTTGGACAGTTAGTCGTTCGTGAGGAGAATTTTGGCTTCTGTAGATGAAACCATCGGTTTGAAATAGCAAGAATTGTTAAGAGATATTCATTCAAATGTAGAGAATTTCTCTCAAATTCCAAAAATTCTTTGATTCGTTTAACTGAGTACCAAACCTAAATACAGTCCTCAATCATCCATTAGAGTTTAATCTGTTGGTCATAGAAACCCATAGCCAACTGAATCATCTAACCTCGATGCTGTGGAATGCTTAGGGAACGAAGTGGAACGATCCTTTGAAAGCTTGGAAATGCCACCATCAATCTCTGATTCAACTTACTTGTATGCCTTCTGTCAGCATGGGCCAACATTTTGCAGCAACGATATGAGCAATTTGAGTTCATAAAAGAATGAAGGCTGTGATTAGAGATAAAAGATAATAATAAAGGGATAATACATCGCACTATTAAAAATCTCCATTTTTTATCACCTAGAGCGTATGTATAGACATAATTATGATTATCTCAGTCCTACAATTTAAAGAAAAACTAAACACAATTCAATTAAGGTATCCGACTACGTTCCGGCAATGATTTTAAAAGGCGCATAAATGGATAATTTTCATATTTAGTATCACTTAGATTTGAATACATGGATAAAAATTGTTTTAAGGACATTTTGACAAAAAAAATTATTTAAATGTCACAATATTTCGGCAAAAAATGAACTTAGAATAACCTTTTTCAAAATGTTTGTTGCTTTGTGAAAAATGCTTCTATTATAATAATATTTTTGCCTGTATATAGCTCAGACCTCTGTACAGAGGCTCAACTATGATTTTTTGAAAAGAAAATTCACATTATTTTCATAGTTACAACCATTTGAAGAGTAATGATCGGCGTTTTTTTTCTTAAAATTTCTCCCTCTGTTGTCGTATAAAAGAACATAAGATAAACCCACTTCTAAGTTATATATTTCAAAATTCTAGTTTGAGCCTCTGTACAGAGGTCTGAGCTATATACAGGCAAAATATTGTACAATAGAAGCATTTTTTTCTTTAAAAGACTATTACAATGGGTCATTCTATGTTCCTTTTTTGTCAAAATATTGTACTTAAATTATTTTTAATTGTAATAATATTCTTAAAACAATTTTATATACATTTTCTAATCTAAGTGACACTAAATATCATACATATCCATTTATACGCTTTTGCAAAATCACGGTGCCGAACGTAGTTGGATACCTTAAATGCATTATTTTTTGCTACCTATCCAAATATTCTTAGTATAGGATGAATCAATGGACTAACACGAGGTCAATCGTGTAATTCGGGAGCTTCATCCATCTAGTGAAAATGGAACAGTTTAAGCTAGAACAATGCCTCTGTACAGATTTAAAGGTTCATTACCGAAGAACGTTTAAATAACTCTAACGAAATAACCCATTAATAATTTAATAGGCGATGAAAGAAAAAAAGTAGATGTTCTGCGTAGACGACATTTGCTACATTAATACCTCCCAGTATCATTTTTGCGTAGCCACTTGTACGACACAGGATTAAAGCAGATTTTTCCCTTTGTCATGTCTACAGAGTTACATCTCATTCAGAAAGTGCAAATTGATCATACCCCTTATCTTGCCTTATCTGAATAATGTAGTCATCTATAAAAGTTTAACTTAGTAAAGTTTTTTTTCAAATGAGGCTGTGGATTGGTAATAACCATTACAGACTTAAAACATTTCCTGGGAGCTGGTATCACTTTTTTAGTGTGGCACCGTATAAGGATACCAATTGTCTAAAATTACCCAAACCAAACAGGCACTTTAGGGATCTGTAACATACCGCACAGTCATGACATAGACGCTGTCCATTTTTGCACCTTGAAAATCCACCTACTTGGGTCGGGGTGGAACCCGCAAACTTGGGCTAGGGATGGCGATCTGAGATCAATTAATCGAAAAATCGATTTTTAGGGCCCAAAAAATCGATTTTTTAAAATCGATATGGACACTGAACCGATTCAGTGAATCGATATTTCATCTAGAAAATCGACATTCGATATTTTTCGTTTTGGTAAAAACCATAAGTTGGTAAAACAATAAAACAAAAATTTAAACACTATCGCAGGCAGTTATGCACCTGAAGTATGATCCTATACTTTACTGGCAAGAACAAAGCTCTATTTATCATCACGTTCACTGAATAGCCATGATCTATATATGGTATCGTGGGATCATCTGTTCTTTGTGAGCGCCTTCTTTCGATTGCTGGCAACATCGCAAGTGATGAGTGAAACCACTTGGATCCCAGTAGACTTGAAGACTGTTACTTTTTAAAAGCTTACTTATATAAGGGACTATGAGCTGTATAATGTATTTTCTAAATTTTTAACGAAACAAATACATTTAGAAATTAGATGTCCTCTTTTATAGCTGATACTTTTGATGTGGTAATAAAAGGGTGTGACATCTCACGCGTCCTTCCTCTAACATAACCCTCTGTATGTGTTCTTTGACGGCCACGATTAATGGCAAATCTTTTAGCCCAAATCAGAAGTGGAAACGAAGCATATATGCAAATAAGATAACCTTTAAAAGGATAGAAGTTTTTAGTAGGCGCGATGGCGAATTTAAGAAAGTTCAGTGTAGAAGATAGAAAGTGTTGATTGACGGCTTATCTAAGTCGCCAAGCTCGCCATTTTAACCAAGGTACACCATTGTACGACCATTTGGAGAAATATTTGAAGTAGATTGGACGTTGGATATTCAACCAAGGTAGGAAGATTGATTATATTCTGAATGCGGAATATATTGTGAGATTAGGCGAATATAACTTATAATTATATTGATAAGTGATCTAATTGCGCGATCTGTGTTAATTAAGACTACGTGTTTGGTTTATTCTCACTTAATATAAGTTTGTTCGATATCTAAGTAATCTAAGTTAAATTTTCAATAAAAGTCATATTAGAATTCTAAATGTCTCATCATTTCGAGAATCCCACTCCTCTATCTTACGCTGAAACACGATATGGTCATCGAAGGGTCGACCATGTCATAAAATAGTACAGTGTCGAATTCCCTGAACTAAAAATCTACTGATAGAGATAGTTTATTATGGCATCTTTTCTTGTTTTTCATAAAATAGTTTATATTTACATTGTAAATGCAGACTTGAAAAAATCGATTTTTAGAAATATATCTTTTTAGACCTCGATTTTTTTTGTGAATCGGTTTAAAATCGATATTTTTGGAAAGAATCTCCATCCTAACATGGGCATGCAAGGACAGTGCCTAATCAACTACGCCACCTAGCCAGCACATAATAAAGTAAATTATTACATTTTTCTGGCTTGTCATCATTTTCGAGTTCGTTTCAATAGCTCTTCCACCCATGCTGCGTTCGGATCGTCCTGAGAATGAAACTAAATGAGCGTGATCTTCACCTTAACAAACATAGAAGCAGGTACTGCGACAGGAATCTATTTTTTCTTGTTTTGTGTACGTTATGAACATTAAATCATGCCAAGTAAATTTATCTCATTGTGTATAAATAATCAGGCACGTTTCTGTTTTAATATCTGATAATATTTTATAATTTTATGCAAAGCATTTTACATACAAACATTTCCTTGTTCAAAAAAGATTTTTGTGATCATAAATTTATATCACTCATACATTATCTTCCCATAACGAATAAAATATGCATTTTTTATTTTATTATTCAGATTAATTTTTGAAGACATAGATAAGAAGACATGGAATTTATTTATTAATTTTAGATAATTTATTTTGAAAATAACCTAGTTCATAGAGAATTTACTTGTAGACTCCTGTAACAATCGAAAATCCTCTCACGTAAAGAGACTCCATTTTTTCACGGGAGGTACGAGAAAGAATTATGATATAACTTGACATAGCCCGCTGTAGCTATAATAATTTTCTTGCCTGTATTTGGAATGCGCTTACAAGTGGGTATGCGTTCGCAAGTTATTTATTTTCACACATGGAAGAAGTTACAATTATATCTTTTCGTAGAAGCACTCATCATTTTTATCTTTTTATTAATTACCTCTTTCATAAAGCAATTTATAATTTCGTAGAACTCATAAACTCAAAGAAATGGAGATAGAAAGTTCGATTTCAGAAGGAATTTTTTCATGCTTTAGGTCGACAACCTTTTAGCTGTGGTGTGCCAAACCAATCTACCAATACGTTCATCGTTCCGGGATATGTTTGAAACAATTCGATTTCAGCGATAATGCAAGTAGCGTTAAGAGAAGTGTGGTCAATTGTATAGATTTACAGTTTTTATTATGTTAACTTGCCTCATTTAAAGAAGTTTTTAACATCAAAATAAAAACAGCATAAACTATAACTATTTCTTCAACAAAAATATAAAAATTAAAGTTGTACATATATTATGTATTTTAAAATTCCTTATTAAAATAAGAAATGAGCAACAAAACTATTTCCCATCATTATGTTAAGCTTTTCCGACTACGTTCGAAACCGCGATTTAAAAGCGCATAAATGGATAATTTTCATGATATTTAGTGTCATAGATTAGACTACATGTATAAAATGGTTTTAAGGACATTTTGACAAAAAATTATTTAAATACAATATTTTAGCAAAAATTAACTTAGAACAATCTTTTCAAAATGTTCTCCTTTTTGTGAAAAATGCTTCTATTGTAATAATATTTTGCCTGTATATAAGCTCAGACTTCTTTGGGGTTGGCTAAGGATTTTTGAAAAATTCACATTATTTTCAAGTTACAACCCTTTGAAATAATTTTCGGCGTTTTTTTTCTTCGTGCTCCCTCTGTTGTAAAATATGGATAAACCCACTTCTCATATATATTTCAAAAATTCTAGTTGAGCATCTGCAGCAGAGATCTGGCAGGCTATATACGAACAAAATATTCAATATAGTAAGCCTTTTCTAAAAAGTAACCCCAAAAAGAATATTTTAAAAGTTAATTTTTTTTTGCCAAAATATTGCATTTAAATAATTTTTTTGTCAAATGTCCTTCAAACAATTGTATACATTTATTCTAATCCTAGTGACACTAAATATCACGAAAATTATCCATTTATGCGCTTTTGCAAAATCACGGTTCAGTTTTGGTATCCGGAATACCTTAAATATAAATTTTAATGCGAACCTAGTGTTCGCACCGCTCTCTTTCATATCGCAAAGCAAAGGGAATAATTTTTGGCTTTCAATTTGACACGATTCTAAACATTCACATGTAAAACAATTTCTTTGTGGAGACTTAAAATATTTTTCAAATGAGGAGAAATTTTTATTTAGGTATACTATACCAAAAGCGGAAAGCAATTTTCTCTCTTCAGACAATTAGATCTCTTGAGCAATGACATTCACTAATTTACAAAATAGCTATACATTTATCTTTAAAGTTATCTTTCAGACTTTTTCGTAATTCTGTGAATTTCAATACTCTAAATATGTTTGTCATATAAAATGCATTACAAATTTATCAATTTTCATCCACTCAAAAATCAACATATTTGTAGAGTAGTGCAGAGCGCCACAAAGAGTCCGGTCAAGAACAAGAGAGCCTGAAATGGAATTCTTAGGAAAGTCAAGGCTCACCCTGGCCTGTCGTGTCATTGAGGAAGGAATTTTATTAATAAGAATAACGAGAAAATTAAGATGTGCAGATCAGTAAATGGAATATCAATGTGTAGCATCAACCATTTTGAAACACACAATTTTTTTATCTTTACATATAATTTCTTAACAAATATTCTTAAGGTATCCGACTACCCTAAAATCATGATTTTTTTTTCAAAAATTGACAAATTTTTTTATGATTTTATTTTATAGACCATCTTATTAGCTTAGTAAAAATACCAAGCTTTTAAATGTGCATTCACTAGAACAAAAACTACAAGTGTTTTAATAAAAGAAGATGCCATAACTTTACACAAGAGGTCAAACTTTAAAATGCGTTTTACTCGAAATGGGTTTTTTTCGAAAAACTCAAACGGGGACAGCGATTGACCAAAAAATTTTGAAAATAATGTACTGAAATTTTTTGTGAATGTTTCGTATAACAGTAGAAGTATTTTGACCTTCAGATTTATCAATAACTGTTTTATTTTTAAATTTGCAGTTCTTTATGTGAATATAATCAATGTTTTTTTAAGCAATTTCCTACAGTCACTAAGATAGAGTGCTCTAGTTTTTTTTAAAAATTAAACTATCTATTATCCTGAAGGTCATTTCAAACATGAATAACGAAGTAACACATTAAAACTGAAAAATTTAAAATTTGTTTAAAACATTTTTGTACAGAGCGGGCTCCGTTTATGTAATTTTTTTGTACATTTTCACCAGTTTTTTCCATTTTAATAATAATAAATTTTTTTTTTCTAATTTCAATTTTACGATTTTTTCCTTAAAATATACTAAATAAATCTAAAATTCACAAAAAAATCCCCATATCTCCATTTCTTCAAAAAAAAGTTGTCGCAAGTAGTCGGATACCTTAAGCAAAATGAGCTTAGATGCAAAAAATAAATTCTGCTAACCTGAAATATACTATGAACTATGAATACTAAATTCTACGTTATTTATCTCATATTTTTAATCTTGAAATATTTTAAGAATTCCCTTCTTATAGAATCTAAGGAAATCATTAAGTCAAAAAAAATGACTGAAGGAGGAAAAAGAAATCATACTTTTTTTAAAAAAACGATGGATTATATCATTAGAGTACAATAAAATACGTCATTTTTGAAAAATTACTATTATATTCCAGATAATCTAGTGATTTAATCATACCTACGAAGACATTTTTTTTCCTTGTAGTTCCTAGCGGAACAAACTAGTTAACTCAGCTTGTAACCTTGAGATTATCACAACATTATCTATGTTCCATTGTGTTAATCAGTTTGTTTTTCAGATTTTTCCAAGATTTCTCTATAATTCGTCTTTCTTTCATTTCATATAAAATTGGGTTTTTTTATTTATATCATTTTGTAAAATTATTGAAATAAATTTAGGTTTAACACTCCAAGAATATTGCATAAAAAATTACAATACGTAAAATGCAATCGTTAACAAAAGCTTTTAAATGATCTTACATACACATTAAAAAAAAAAACTTAACATAAAGAAAAACACACACACATTACAAGTTCTATCTTTTTTATAGTGTAAGAAAATAAAAAAATATAAAATATTTGAAAACGCACATCGAATTAATAAAAGAACTTAAAATGAAACAAGTAACATAAAAATTAAATTAAGTCAATTCCAGCTTAGGTCAACAAAGAAAAATTTTATTTTAGTTACTTTTTATTAAATAATAACAATTAATATAAATATGTATATACATATGACAAAATCACAATATATTAAGTGATGAAATAAAAAGTGGTTTCCCCTACAAATTTTCATTTTTCTTTCTATATATGGTGTTGGACTATTATTTTTCAGTTACTATTTATTCATTAATTAAGTTTAATTATTTCAATAAAATAGTGTAGAAAAAAGAAATCACATTCTCAGAAATTAAGCCACCCCAGGTGGGATTCGAACCCACAACCTTCGGATTAGAAGTCCATCGCGCTACAGGGACACAACAAGCGATTTTTATTTTTACTCGTATATATGGTGTTGGACTATTATTTTTGTTTGTTACTATTTATTAATTAATTAAAACAAGAGAGTTAAAGAATTAATATTTGAAAAAACTGTATTAACATCAAATGTCATCCACTACAAGTTTAAAAAAATGCATTTGGACTTGAGTGAATGAATAAAAAGTATTTTATTAACGATTGAAAATTTGAGCAAGATTATATATAGGGAGAGTATAAACTAATAGTAGGAGTTGTGAAAAAAGAGAATATATCGCTTAATTTTGAGTGAATATTATGTTATCAGAATCATTCTAGAAAACATTTCCTTCAGAAATTGATGGCAATTAACTAATTTATAAAATAAATAATTCAAATAACTAAATTGCCATATCATTGCATATTGTAGTTGGAAATTAATACTGTTTTAATTAGACATTTCATTATTTTTATTTACAGTAGAACGTCGTTTATCCGAAAGTTTATTATCCGGATCATCAAATATAGGGACTATTTTTTTCTTTCTTTCTTCCTTTTTTTTTGTCAACTACATGTACTGTTTATGAATACGTTTTCGAACAATGCAATGTTCAACAGTTGTTTCGCGTGAGGCCAAAAGTGACTGGAAAACCCAATGTCAGGTATATTTGACGAATTTCAGCTGTGTGATTTGGTAAACATCTGCGTGAAATATTAGGTCAGTTTGTTTCCAAGTGAGGGAGTGTATACATGCTCTTTTGTAGAGTTATGAACTGCTATGGCTTCGAATTCAAAACGGAAACACAACGTCTTGAACATAGAGACAAAACTTGAAATATTGAGCCGTCTCGCGAAAGTGAAGCGTCTCTAGCACAGCAGAAGATTGTGGATTTCAAATGCTAAATGATGACGAGATTGTGACTTCCGTGCAAGAAGAATCCGACCCTGTCGACGATGAAACGGATGTAGACGAGGAAAACAACAACAACGAAAGTAGCAAGATTCCATTAAATGCTGGCGTGTTTTCTGCATTAGAGACAGCTGGAGTGGTACGAACAACAATCAGAGTGCTGTCCCTGTTATTCAGCTACTGTTGCTCAAGAATAAGAGACCTTGCAGCGAAAAAACGAAGGTTTACAATGGTACATCAAAAAATAAGTTATTATTTTAATCAATAAAGATAAAATTGCAACATTTTGCACCTATTTTGCTTTTTCTTCAAGCAAGTTTCCCGCATGTGATGATTTCCAATATTCGTATAGTGTCCGGTTTCATATACTGCATCGATGGCATTCGGTTTTCGCGTATCCGAGCGGTGTCCGATCCCAATAGATTCGGATAAACGACGTTCTACTGTATATAAAAAAACTAAACTAATACAATTTAAAACATTCAATTGGAACAAAATGAACTGTAAGAAATAAAACTTACATAATTTTATTTTATATTCTTGAAGAGTAATTTCAAATAAATTACAGTGTACTTATTTGAAAGATTTTAACTTTACACAAAACACAAAAATAAATTTTAAAGCTCATTAAAATGATTAAATTTTTTTAATTTCATTCAACTACATATCTTAAGTAAGATTAAAACAGTTCTCAGTCTTTTATGCTATTTCTATCAAAAAGTTCTTCGGAAATCCAAAAGGGGTTAAAAGAGATTAAATTTCTGATTATGACAACTTCTACGAGGTTAAATAAAATATTTCATATGTTTAAAAATCATAAATATTGAAAACAAATAAATCATATTTTCTTTAAAAAAACTACACTTCTAGAAAGTACAGTGAAATATGTTTAACGCTTAAGACGAAATATTCAAACGATCTAGACTAACTGCTATGTATTTTTATTTACTTTTTTTCACTTAACACGAAACACTTGAAAATCACACTTAAACACGAAAAAGATTTCCCTTTAGGAATGAACAAAAATAAAACACCAGCCAAATTGGACTGTCCTTTGTTCCTGTTTCCACATCATCCAAAATAGGGAACATCAGGAAGAGTAACATAGTTAATTTAGACACTTATATTCCAATGGTGGGAAATGAATAACAAAATGGACTGACATTTAACAATTTGCAGTCAAGAGATTTGATGCTAAAAGAAAAAAAGCAATATAAAAGAAAATATTAGATTATTTTCCCCAAAACTTAATAAATGTTTTGTTTTTAAAAAAAAATATGAAAATGTTGTATTAAATTTCTTTAAGTGATTGAGAATGTTTTGTTTAATTCATTTTTATTAAAAACATACAGCTGCTATCTATGTAAAATGAAATAAATTTTAATAAACTTAATTTTGTTGATATTTTGTAGGGTTTTTGTTGCAATAACCTTTAACACGAAAAATATTTCAGTTCCTTTGGTTTCGAGTTAAATTTTTCATTATATTCTGAAACAGAATAGTTCATTTTACAATCAATAGTTTCTTAATTAAATTTTCGAGTACAATTCTACTCAAAATAAGAAGCGCTTCATTTACATTACGCTGGCAAAAACGTATACAATTTCCAAACAAGCCTTCACTCAGAGTCCAAAATTAACCCTTTTTCAAACTTCGTGCAATCAGATACTATAATCAACCGTTGCATTTCATGCGTAATCCTTCCCCCATTCAGAAATTCAATTGGAAACTTCGACACACCCAAACTTGCTTGTTGCAGTGCATTCCGCGTTCGGAAATAACGGCTTGTCTAACCTGTAATCAGATTTACTTCCTGAAAATTTTTACTTTTAATGAATTTTATGGATGATACGAAACAAGATGACCAATTATAAAGAAACACTCAATTTCAGACGTCACAAAGCTGATAATCTTTGGTAGAATTATAGGACTGCATAATTTTCATACATCAGAAGAAGGAAGTTGTAGTAAATGTGTGGATGGAAAGGAAAAAAAAATTTAGATTCAATGATGCATGGCAGCAATTTAGCTTATGAAGAAGATGGAATTTTTTGCCTTTAGGCATCTTTATGCTTAGGTTATATTTACTTAGCTTGTTTGATTCAAAATTCCACAATTAAAAAGGGATTTGTTATACGAAATTGCTTTGTGTGCAAATTTACACTCTTGCATGGTTTTTTTTTTATAAGAGACTCCATGACCTTAAACTGTGTGCAAGGGTAAGTAATCTTTCATGAATATATTATTATGCTGGAAAAGATAGCTAAGGGGTCTCAGGGGTGTTAAATTTTTCTAGAGGTCTAAAAATATATGAATTTTCAAACAGGTATAATTCTTTTTTAAATTTAAATTAAATGATTCGAATCTTTTACACATTATTTACTATAAAAGAATGGGGCTTCAGAAAAGTATAAAATGTTTAAAATATAATCATAATTTTAAAAAATCATAAGCTCATGAAAATTCCTGTTAAATATTAAGTATTTTTTTTGTTGTGCAACTGTTTTCTAAATAGTAGCCTCACCAGTGTATAAAAACTTTATAGAATTATACATGCATCATACTTTTTAAGCCCTACCTAATTTTAGTATTATATATCTTTTTTGTGTTTCAAAATATTTAGCAAAACATTGCAGGTACGTATTTTTAAAAAAATGTATTATTATATATTCTCATCAATGCCTCTTTTCCATATGGTTTATAATTTTTGAAATAGTAGATTCCTCATTTTAAACTTGTTTATACTTTTCTGAAGCCCATTCCTTTATAAATAATGTGCTTAAAAAGATTCGAATTATTTTAATTTAGAAATTTAAAAAATTATACCTGTTTGAAAATTGTTTTATAATTTCCAGACCTCTAGAGAGAAATTTAACACCCTGAGACCCTTCTTTTACAGAAAAAATTCAAAATTCAAATTGTTCTATAAGTTTGGAATTAAATAAAAATATACATATTTCTGATTCAAATTAGACGGAATAATTTGGTAGAAACAAGATTAAATCACATTGTTTGAAGATATATGCAGTAATGTGTTTTATTGTATAGAAATGTTTGGGGCAAGCGACGCAGAAGAAAATAAGAGACGAGAGGAAAGACAGAGTTTATTGAAAGCGTTGTTGACAAGTGTAATGGTAATAATAACTGTTAAATTATTGTCCACCAGTAACATGAGCGTCGGTGGAGCGGTGCGTGCATGTCGAAAATGCCAGGTATTTCACGCACTCTTATAGCCTTCGGATATTCGAGGCAAGGGTGTAGGGACTGGTCAACCACGCTTATTTTATGAAGTTGTCGATGTAAGCACTGAAAAATTCTGTGATACGGCAGTCGTCGATCAGGAAACTATGCGTGATACATTAGTAGCGCCGCTCTGCGTTACTGTTGCGGCCGTACATGTACTTATCTGCGCCGCCATGTAAAGTCTCCATCGTAGACGTCCTTTCTAAATGTGTATAGCGCTTCCCCTACTGAGATGCATCATGTTGAACGGTGGCTATACATCTACTGTCCCCTATTGGTAAAGCAACCAACCGATAACTCCATTTATCTTTTCTTTAATTTCACTTGTTTGCACCTAACCAAATCACTTGCGCCCATACACATTCCTATACAACAAATTATTGTTATAATATCATGAATCTCTAACCTTGATGGAACTTGCTACATTTACTAGTTAAATAAAAAGACTTACAAATTTTCAAGCGAACCTAGTGCTTGCGCCTCTTTACTTTCATATCCTTAAAAATCAGGGATACCAGTGTTTAAGTCCCCAAGCAAGCTTGATACTCATTTATCGACCCACTGCAGCGGATGGAAGGCTAGATTAAGAAGCGTATGCAAAAATTCGTAAATTAAAGCAGACAACGATGTTTAAGATAGACAAAATCACTGGAGATAAACTGTAGAATGGGATAAATCATCGATACAAGTGGTCAGAATTTACATGAACATTTTTCCTTTTGAAAGGAGATTATAAACCTAATTTTCTACATTCAACAAATGTTTTGCCTTCGATTCTATGCCGCACCTGATTTTCAATAGCATTAACACTGGAAAAATGGCACAGCATAGATTCGAGTATAAATACGGTATACAGTTTTTAATGATCTCTACTAGAGAAACAGAACGACTTCAAAATTAAAGGTAAAAGTATCATACAGGCATTGAAAACTTTTTAAACAATGATGACTGAGGACAACTTTTAATTTCACATAAAGAGGAATTTAACCAGTTTTATGGCTATCTAAACTTCCCTTCTGTTTATATAACTGGGTGAAAACCTATTGAAAATACTTAGATCACGGTGAATCAATAAACAATAAGCAACTTATGATTAGATCCAAGATCCAAATACAGATTCAAAGCTATAATATTATTGACAGAACTGTCGAATAGAAACAAGTATAAAATAATTTCAAGTAAAATAATAAAAAACTGACAAGAGAGGGCATGACTAAGGAAATTCATTTGGTATCGATACTCGGTGTAATAGTAGTACAATAGAGTGTTCCCCTCTCAATAAAATTCCACCGAATAGTCAGTCAATTCGGAGAGATTAGCCTTCGAAATTCATGCTTAGCTTTTATACAATTAAATTTTATTTTCATTCAACGATTCTGTAGCTTGGTTGGCAAATCGTCTGCTTAAGAGGTCAGGGTTCGATTCCAAGCGATCAACTTTCTTTCTTCAAATCATTGAATTATTTTTTTTTAAGTAAATAAATTTATTTATGAAAGGTTTATTAAATATTAAATGATATTTTATGTAATTATTTTACATTTTATAAAGTAAAAAAATTACTGTAAGTATATAAATAATTATATTAAATTTTATAAATATATTTTATATTTTAATAAATAATATTTATAATAAAGTATATAATAAATATTAAATGATATTTTATATAAAAGTGGTTACAAAATAGTTTTATGAAATGCAATATACTATAAATAAAATATTACATATAAAAATAATTTATAAAATATATTATTATTATTAAATCAATTATTTTATAATTAATATAATAAAAATATGTATTTTTATATATTATTAATTAGTATTTTATAAAATATTTTTAATAAGTTCTTTCCAAATAAATTTGTTTAATTTCAAAAGTTTATTTAAATAATTTTTATTAAATTTATTTAAATAATTTCAATAATAAATTAATAATAATTTCAATAATAAATTAATAATAATTTCAATAATAAATCATAATTTTAATAATAAAACATAATTTTAATAATAAATTAATAATAATTTTAAAAATAAATTAGTAATAATTTTAATAATAAATTAATAATAATTTTTCATAATAAATTGATAATAATTTTAATGTAAATTAATAATAATTTTCATAGTAAATGATAATAATTTAATAACAAATTAATAATTCTTATTAATACTAATGCTTAATAATAATAATTAATTATAATAAGTAGTAATTAATTAAATAAATTTAATAACTAAGAATTATTTACCAATTTTAATTATCAATAATTTTTATTAATAATTATTTCAAATATTTTAATTAATAATAATTTTACTAATAATTTAAGTTATAAATTTTTTTTTTTTGCTTTATAAAATGCAAAACCAATTGCATAATAAAATATCATTTAATATTTAATAAACCTTTCATAAGTAAATTTATTTCATTTAAAATATAATTAAATGAATTGAAGAAAAGAAGTTGATCGCGTAGAATCGAACCCAGACCTCGCGCATATTAAGCAAACGATTTGCAACCAAGCTGCAGAATCGACGGACGAAAGTAAAATTTAATTTTATAAAAGCTAAGCGCATGAATTTCAGCTTATTTCTCTAATTGACTGGCCATTCGGCGGAGTACTTTGAAAGGTGAACACCTTAAGGAGTACTACTACTATTACACCAAGTGTCGATCCCAAATAATTATAATCGTACTCTCTCACTCTAAAACAAATAAGTTAAATATTAAAATTATAGGATGAACACTAAGGATATTTTTGTATTTGTCAACACTGTAATATTATTATTAAAATAAAAATTACTGGGATACATTATTTTAAGAGCCATTGTTATACCATCTATAGACTGGATATGCAGTTAATTATATATAAGCAGAGTAGCGCACACAGGAATTTTTCAAGAGGGTGGGGGTCAGGGTCGAAGTCCAACTTTTTGTGAATAAATAATTAGCATTAATAAATAAAATTAATCATTAATAAATATTTTATTAAATTTTGCAGTACAATATACACTGCTGGCCACCGCAAATGCAACACCAAGAAAGACAAAGAGATAAGCAAAACAAAATTTATTTTGTAGATAACATCATTTTTGACCAAGTATCAAATGATTAAATTTATAGACTTCTGTGAAGTGTGCTTCCTGCCAGAATCATTAGCCAGAGTAGCCGTCATTGTTGGAGATCACCGCTGCCACACGCCTGCGGCATTGGGGTTTAAAAGACTTTGGATGTGTTCTTGGGGTACAGCAGAACCAGCAGCTTCACACGTTGCCAAAGTTTATCAGGTGGCAGCTGGACAATCGTTGAGCAACCATGGACCACATGTTTTCTATCGCTGAAAGATCCGGAAGAGCACCGGCCAGGGAAACAATTCAATCTGGTGATTGACGAAGAAACTTTGGACAATGCGTGCCATGTGTGGTCGCGCATTGCTCCCTGTTGAAATATGGCTGTGGCCAAGCCCTGAAAGTAAGGAAGGACAACTGGCTCCAGCACCTCGGAGATGTAGCGCTACGGCTGTTTAAAGTACCCGCAATGCGTACTAGAGGTGCGAGAGTAATATCAATACCTCCCCATACCATAATGCCAATGTGACCAATGTGGCGGTGTATAATGCAGCTCTTCAGCATCCTCTCACAGTGTCTACAGACTCGAATCCGACCATCGTAGTGTTGCAAGACAGATGTGACTCGTCAGTAAAGAACAACTTCATTCCGTTCTGCCACCCACATCGCTTTTTCATCGCACCATTGGCCGCGGAGACGTCTGTGGTTCTGCGCCTAGGGTACACCAAGCAATGAACGTCTTGAGGACAGGCCACTCTGCTGTAAACGGCGTCGAATGGTACACGCAGACACTGAATGATGCGTTACAGACTCAATGTGCTGTGCTATGTGGTTCGTGATGTAACTGAGCGATCCGTCACTGCCATGCGCACAATTTGTCTGCAATGTCCTCACGTGAAGTGGTGCATTGAGGTGGAACCACGTCGGTCGTCGTACCCTCCTGCATCAACGGTCACACATCCGCATTACAGTTGTTTGGTTTTGTCAACACGACTACCGGTACCCTGAAAGATAATCACAATCTCCGGTAGGCCACTGTCCTTACTCTGTCGAACTCGGATACTTGGTCAAAAAGCTGATCGCTGTTTCTACGAGACATAAATGATCGTTTTTGAAAAAACACAAAGAAAAACACGGATTGCCGAACTTGAAATCGTCGAAATCTCCATGCCTTAAATAGTGCTTTGAGGTGGCGCCCACGGTGACGCGTGATGTCTGTGCTGAAGTTCTAACCATTTGCATATCTCACCTCCGCTAATGCATGTTCAAAATTTCATGTTATTTGCATGTTTCCTTCAGGGTGTTGCATTTATGGTGGTCAGCAGTGTACTTAGAATTATAATCAATCGGGAAAAATATCAAGGTCTTGGGGGGAGGGTCGGACCCCTAGCCCTCACTGTGTGTCTACCATTGTATAATCATATTATACATTAACACGGTCAAGAAAAACGCCATTTTCCTTTGCGGCGAATTATGTCTTACAACGCTGGATCGCATTAAAAATTCTAACAGATTACATTTTCCAAAGGAAAAAATCGTAACTTCATCTACCATGTATGTTTACGAATTTTTTTTAAAAAAGGTGTATTAGAAAAGAAAAATTATTTTTCTGAAGACAAAAATAAAAATGTTGGACAGTTAGTCGTTCGTGAGGAGAATTTTTGGCTTCTGTAGATGAAACCATCGGTTTGAAATAGCAAGAATTGTTAAGAGATATTCATTCAAATGTAGAGAATTTCTCTCAAATTCCAAAAAATTCTTACGATTCGTTTAACTGAGTACCAAACCTAAATACAGTCCTCAATCATCCATTAGAGTTTAATCTGTTGGTCATAGAAACCCATAGCCAACTGAATCATCTAACCTCGATGCTGTGGAATGCTTAGGGAACGAAGTGGAACGATCCTTTGAAAGCTTGGAAATGCCACCATCCAATCTCTGATTCAACTTACTTGTATGCCTTCTGTCAGCATGGGCCAACATTTTGCAGCAACGATATGAGCAATTTGAGTTCATAAAAGAATGAAGGCTGTGATTAGAGATAAAAGATAATAATAAAGGGATAATACATCGCACTATTAAAAATCTCCATTTTTTATCACCTAGAGCGTATGTATAGACATAATTATGATTATCTCAGTCCTACAATTTAAAGAAAAACTAAACACAATTCAATTAAGGTATCCGACTACGTTCCGGCAATGATTTTAAAAGGCGCATAAATGGATAATTTTCATATTTAGTATCACTTAGATTTGAATACATGGATAAAAATTGTTTTAAGGACATTTTGACAAAAAAAATTATTTAAATGTCACAATATTTCGGCAAAAAATGAACTTAGAATAACCTTTTTCAAAATGTTTGTTGCTTTGTGAAAAATGCTTCTATTATAATAATATTTTTGCCTGTATATAGCTCAGACCTCTGTACAGAGGCTCAACTATGATTTTTTGAAAAGAAAATTCACATTATTTTCATAGTTACAACCATTTGAAGAGTAATGATCGGCGTTTTTTTTCTTAAAATTTCTCCCTCTGTTGTCGTATAAAAGAACATAAGATAAACCCACTTCTAAGTTATATATTTCAAAATTCTAGTTTGAGCCTCTGTACAGAGGTCTGAGCTATATACAGGCAAAATATTGTACAATAGAAGCATTTTTTTCTTTAAAAGACTATTACAATGGGTCATTCTATGTTCCTTTTTTGTCAAAATATTGTACTTAAATTATTTTTAATTGTAATAATATTCTTAAAACAATTTTATATACATTTTCTAATCTAAGTGACACTAAATATCATACATATCCATTTATACGCTTTTGCAAAATCACGGTGCCGAACGTAGTTGGATACCTTAAATGCATTATTTTTTGCTACCTATCCAAATATTCTTAGTATAGGATGAATCAATGGACTAACACGAGGTCAATCGTGTAATTCGGGAGCTTCATCCATCTAGTGAAAATGGAACAGTTTAAGCTAGAACAATGCCTCTGTACAGATTTAAAGGTCATTACCGAAGAACGTTTAAATAACTCTAACGAAATAACCCATTAATAATTTAATAATAGGCGATGAAAGAAAAAAGTAGATGTTCGTAGACGACATTGCTACATTAATACCTCCCAGTATCATTTTTGCGTAGCCACTTGTACGACACAGGATTAAAGCAGATTTTCCCTTTGTCATGTCTGAGGGGGTTACATCTCATTCAGAAAGTGCAAATTGATCATACCCCTTATCTTGCCTTATCTGAATAATGTAGTCATCTATAAAAGTTTAACTTAGTAAAGTTTTTTTTCAAATGAGGCTGTGGATTGGTAATAACCATTACAGACTTAAAACATTTCCTGGGAGCTGGTATCACTTTTTTAGTGTGGCACCGTATAAGGATACCAATTGTCTAAAATTACCCAAACCAAACAGGCACTTTAGGGATCTGTAACATACCGCACAGTCATGACATAGACGCTGTCCATTTTTGCACCTTGAAAATCCACCTACTTGGGTCGGGGTGGAACCCCTGCAAACTTGGGCTAGGGATGGCGATCTGAGATCAATTAATCGAAAAATCGATTTTTAGGGCCAAATCGATTTTTTAAAATCGATATAGACACTGAACCGATTCAGTGAATCGATATTTCATCTAGAAAATCGACATTCGATATTTTTCGTTTTGGTAAAAACCATAAGTTGGTAAAACAATAAAACAAAAATTTAAACACTATCGCAGGCAGTTATGCACCTGAAGTATGATCCTATACTTTACTGGCAAGAACAAAGCTCTATTTATCATCACGTTCACTGAATAGCCATGATCTATATATGGTATCGTGGGATCATCTGTTCTTTGTGAGCGCCTTCTTTCGATTGCTGGCAACATCGCAAGTGATGAGTGAAACCACTTGGATCCCAGTAGACTTGAAGACTGTTACTTTTTAAAAGCTTACTTATATAAGGGACTATGAGCTGTATAATGTATTTTCTAAATTTTTAACGAAACAAATACATTTAGAAATTAGATGTCCTCTTTTATAGCTGATACTTTTGATGTGGTAATAAAAGGGTGTGACATCTCACGCGTCCTTCCTCTAACATAACCCTCTGTATGTGTTCTTTGACGGCCACGATTAATGGCAAATCTTTTAGCCCAAATCAGAAGTGGAAACGAAGCATATATGCAAATAAGATAACCTTTAAAAGGATAGAAGTTTTTAGTAGGCGCGATGGCGAATTTAAGAAAGTTCAGTGTAGAAGATAGAAAGTGTTGATTGACGGCTTATCTAAGTCGCCAAGCTCGCCATTTTAACCAAGGTACACCATTGTACGACCATTTGGAGAAATATTTGAAGTAGATTGGACGTTGGATATTCAACCAAGGTAGGAAGATTGATTATATTCTGAATGCGGAATATATTGTGAGATTAGGCGAATATAACTTATAATTATATTGATAAGTGATCTAATTGCGCGATCTGTGTTAATTAAGACTACGTGTTTGGTTTATTCTCACTTAATATAAGTTTGTTCGATATCTAAGTAATCTAAGTTAAATTTTCAATAAAAGTCATATTAGAATTCTAAATGTCTCATCATTTCGAGAATCCCACTCCTCTATCTTACGCTGAAACACGATATGGTCATCGAAGGGTCGACCATGTCATAAAATAGTACAGTGTCGAATTCCCTGAACTAAAAATCTACTGATAGAGATAGTTTATTATGGCATCTTTTCTTGTTTTTCATAAAATAGTTTATATTTACATTGTAAATGCAGACTTGAAAAAATCGATTTTTAGAAATATATCTTTTTAGACCTCGATTTTTTTTGTGAATCGGTTTAAAATCGATATTTTTGGAAAGAATCTCCATCCTAACATGGGCATGCAAGGACAGTGCCTAATCAACTACGCCACCTAGCCAGCACATAATAAAGTAAATTATTACATTTTTCTGGCTTGTCATCATTTTCGAGTTCGTTTCAATAGCTCTTCCACCCATGCTGCGTTCGGATCGTCCTGAGAATGAAACTAAATGAGCGTGATCTTCACCTTAACAAACATAGAAGCAGGTACTGCGACAGGAATCTATTTTTTCTTGTTTTGTGTACGTTATGAACATTAAATCATGCCAAGTAAATTTATCTCATTGTGTATAAATAATCAGGCACGTTTCTGTTTTAATATCTGATAATATTTTATAATTTTATGCAAAGCATTTTACATACAAACATTTCCTTGTTCAAAAAAGATTTTTGTGATCATAAATTTATATCACTCATACATTATCTTCCCATAACGAATAAAATATGCATTTTTATTTTATTATTCAGATTAATTTTTGAAGACATAGATAAGAAGACATGGAATTTATTTATTAATTTTAGATAATTTATTTTGAAAATAACCTAGTTCATAGAGAATTTACTTGTAGACTCCTGTAACAATCGAAAATCCTCTCACGTAAAGAGACTCCATTTTTTCACGGGAGGTACGAGAAAGAATTATGATATAACTTGACATAGCCCGCTGTAGCTATAATAATTTTCTTGCCTGTATTTGGAATGCGCTTACAAGTGGGTATGCGTTCGCAAGTTATTTATTTTCACACATGGAAGAAGTTACAATTATATCTTTTCGTAGAAGCACTCATCATTTTTATCTTTTTATTAATTACCTCTTTCATAAAGCAATTTATAATTTCGTAGAACTCATAAACTCAAAGAAATGGAGATAGAAAGTTCGATTTCAGAAGGAATTTTTTCATGCTTTAGGTCGACAACCTTTTAGCTGTGGTGTGCCAAACCAATCTACCAATACGTTCATCGTTCCGGGATATGTTTGAAACAATTCGATTTCAGCGATAATGCAAGTAGCGTTAAGAGAAGTGTGGTCAATTGTATAGATTTACAGTTTTTATTATGTTAACTTGCCTCATTTAAAGAAGTTTTTAACATCAAAATAAAAACAGCATAAACTATAACTATTTCTTCAACAAAAATATAAAAAAAATTAAAGTTGTACATATATTATGTATTTTAAAATTCCTTATTAAAATAAGAAATGAGCAACAAAACTATTTCCCATCATTATGTTAAGCTTTTCCGACTACGTTCGAAACCGCGATTTAAAAGCGCATAAATGGATAATTTTCATGATATTTAGTGTCATAGATTAGACTACATGTATAAAATGGTTTTAAGGACATTTTGACAAAAAATTATTTAAATACAATATTTTAGCAAAAATTAACTTAGAACAATCTTTTCAAAATGTTCTCCTTTTTGTGAAAAATGCTTCTATTGTAATAATATTTTGCCTGTATATAAGCTCAGACTTCTTTGGGGTTGGCTAAGGATTTTTGAAAAATTCACATTATTTTCAAGTTACAACCCTTTGAAATAATTTTCGGCGTTTTTTTTCTTCGTGCTCCCTCTGTTGTAAAATATGGATAAACCCACTTCTCATATATATTTCAAAAATTCTAGTTGAGCATCTGCAGCAGAGATCTGGCAGGCTATATACGAACAAAATATTCAATATAGTAAGCCTTTTCTAAAAAGTAACCCCAAAAAGAATATTTTAAAAGTTAATTTTTTTTTGCCAAAATATTGCATTTAAATAATTTTTTTGTCAAATGTCCTTCAAACAATTGTATACATTTATTCTAATCCTAGTGACACTAAATATCACGAAAATTATCCATTTATGCGCTTTTGCAAAATCACGGTTCAGTTTTGGTATCCGGAATACCTTAAATATAAATTTTAATGCGAACCTAGTGTTCGCACCGCTCTCTTTCATATCGCAAAGCAAAGGGAATAATTTTTGGCTTTCAATTTGACACGATTCTAAGCATTCACATGTAAAACAATTTCTTTGTGGAGACTTAAAGTATTTTTTTTTCAAATGAGGAGAAATTTTTATTTAGGTATACTATACCAAAGCGGAAAGCAATTTTTCTCTTCAGACAATTAGATCTCTTGAGCAATGACATTCACTAATTTACAAAATAGCTATACATTTATCTTTAAAGTTATCTTTCAGACTTTTTCGTAATTCTGTGAATTTCAATACTCTAAATATGTTTGTACTTATAAAATGCATTAAATTTATCAATTTTCATCCACTCAAAAATCAACATATTTGTAGAGTAGTGCAGAGCGCCACAAAGAGTCCGGTCAAGAACAAGAGAGCCTGAAATGGATTCTTAGGAAAGTCAAGGCTCACCCTGGCCTGTCGTGTCATTGAGGAAGATTTTGTGTAAGGAATAACGAGAAAATTAAGATGTACTGAATCAGTAAATGGAATATATCAATGTGTAGCATCAACCATTTTAAACACACAATTTTTATCTTTACATATAATTTCTTAACAAATATTCTTAAGGTATCCGACTACCCTAAAATCATGATTTTTTTTTCAAAAATTGACAAATTTTTATGATTTTATTTTTATAGACCATCTTATTAGCTTAGTAAAAATACCAAGCTTTTAAGTGTGCATTCACTAGAACAAAAACTACAAGTGTTTTAATAAAAGAAGATGCCATAACTTTACACAAGAGGTCAAACTTTAAAATGCGTTTTACTCAGAAATGGGTTTTTCGAAAAACTCAAACGGGGACAACGATTGACCAAAAAATTTTGAAAATAATGTACTGAAATTTTTTTTGTGGCGACAGAACCGAAATTTAGCTAGGATAAAATAGATTGCTGGTTGGACTTTAAAGGTAGGTTACCATTTTAATATTCGGATCTGTGTTTACATTGAAATTGAGCTTAGACGAGTTAGTTATTGATAGTGGTCGGGGTTACGTTATTTCGGTATTATATATTGTGTGTTTAGACACCGTAGATTTTCTCACATATCATATTATTACTTAATCTCTTATTGGTTTAAGTTAAGATCTTAATAAAGTAATATTAAGATTATGGCAGCTTCTGGTCCTTCATTTATTCCTACACCTCTACTCACGCCGATAATCTAGGAGAAGGGCACCCAAGGGGGCACCCTTACAAGTTCATAATTAATATGTTTTTTGCATTATATAAACTTTTCATTCATTCTCTTTAATAATTCCTAACTCAAATGGAGATATGTAATCAATCTAAAATTTCAGCCAAAACTACGAGTTATCCCGTAGCCGGCAGTTTTAGTACACGCGCTTACTACTAGACATCCTCTCTCATGGGGCTGCGCATGGTATTTAACCTTTGCAGACCTATTACATTCCCCATGAGCTGGTATCATTTTTAGTGCGGCACCATATAAGCGATACCAATTACCGCAAGCAATTTTGACGCCCAGTTTTCTCCCCAGAAAGAGGCGCCTGAACTATGGCGATGCGAAATTTGTATTTCGGAATTTTATTTTGCCGAGAGCACCCAACCAAACAGACACTTTAGGGATCTTTTACATGCCGTATAATTATACGGTATAATTATACGAATGCCCGTATAATTATACGAATAAATAATTATTGAAATTCGCCGTTTTGAAGGATATGCCCGGAATAACTTGTTAGTTAAAATTATTCATCTCATGAGCTTATTAAAGGCCGAATCGAGAACGAGATGATGTCCCCTCCCCGAGGCCAGTTGGCCCATGCTTTAAAACGTCCCTTAGTTTCTTTGATGTTTCTGTAAAAATAAATAAGTTGTAAAATTTCTAATTTACCCACAATATTTGAAAATCATCGTCCTTAAAAGCCATTTTGCAATTAGTTATTATACAGTAACATTTTTTAAGCAGAGTAATTTTCTTTGCTTTCTATAAGTGTAAGATCTATCATTCTAGAAAAATGAAACAATTTATTTTTCTGAAAATATTTATCTCAAGTTAAGACAAAAAAATTAGGAATGTCTGTAATAAAACAAAATCTTTAGTCCGACTGATGAAATTCAGAATTTCACTAAAAATAATAAAACAAGAGCCAAATCTGGCGAAAGTGTTTTAACTTTGCACTTTAAAAGCAACACGAGGGCTACTGGGACCTCGACACTATGATGAGATTCTTCAAGCTACCATACCAAAGAAAGATTTTGTGAGTTACAACAGATTTAACACTGATTAGCCCTCTACAAGGCGGGTCTTCAGTGGCATCAGCACTCCAATCCGTGACTGACAACATCGCCCACAAATTCGTGACCATTATTACTAGAATATCACGGCCACTATCACTCTGGCAGTAAAATTTTATCGTGTCTCGTAATGATTGCAAAGAAAATAACCTTTGTAATTCAGATCCATGCTTAATCTTTCTGTCTGAATTTATTGCTGGGCTGCGGTAGCCCAGTGGTATAGGTATCAGATCATGGCAGGATATGTCATAGATTCGATCCCATATTAAACTCAAAGACGCGCCGTGTGCAGGGGCAGCGATGCACGGGGTTAAATCGTTTATCATGATGCTCGAAAGATCACTCCTGTTGGTGTGGTAGTTTAGAAGGGGGTACCAATCAAGTGCTTTTCCAAAGTCACTTGACCGTGGTTCAAAATTACGTGGTCTGTCGCCAAAAGCCCTCTTTTAGACGCCCTCAGTGCGACGTTAATATTCATTCATTCATTCTGAATTAATTGCTATTGAGGAGAACTTAAGTGAGTGAATTAGCAACGCACAATAAACCAACATGAGGGCTATTGGTGACGGACCTTGTAATTCTGAACCACGGTCAACTTATCCGGATGACACCTGAGCTGGCATATACAGTTCATTCTATTTTTGATAAATGATTACAGATGTAAGTCTATGCGTTTTTGTCTTCATATGATGATCATTAAGTCCGAACAAGCAATTCATATTTTAGCAATGCCATATTTTATTTTAATTTATCAAAAACATATTTAAGAAACGCTTCGTACATAAACATTTAAAACATTAATTTTTAAACGTCCAGAAAATCATTTTAAGTTAGAACGAAACATGCGACAATTCAGATAGTTATTTGAACTTTACGTCACCAACAGGAAGGATATAGTGACTGTAGGGATTCACAATTACAGTAAGTGGCGCAGTTTTTCTCTTTAGTTACCTAATATTTAGCAATAACAGCCATCTACTTTCAT
This sequence comes from Trichonephila inaurata madagascariensis, assembly GCA_019973955.1. Taxonomy (NCBI): domain Eukaryota; kingdom Metazoa; phylum Arthropoda; class Arachnida; order Araneae; family Nephilidae; genus Trichonephila; species Trichonephila inaurata. The sequence continues at coordinate 32,050 of BMAV01020838.1, forward strand.
GGAACGGAAATTAGAATTTTCGGGTGCCAACGCCAAAGGCGTTTATACCCAGAATCTGCTTTCATGAGAGCTATAAGAAGAAGAATTATAACCAGAATTCATTAATTCGTTGTTCAAAGACTCGTCAATGAGGTTGCAATATCAAATAAATTATGTCTTACACAGAGAATCTATCGAAAAGGGTTTTAATTCATGACTTTCATACAGATAGACCGCGATCTACAGGAACGATTCCGTAAATCATCTTTTCCAAGCTACTTGGTGTATATAATCATGCCTAATGATAGAGCATGTTTACTCGTATCGTTTTAATCATGAAGGGCATAAGATATAAATCAATAAAAAATATAGGGTAACATTACCCAATACAAAAATCCTACTTTGTTTTGGAATTCAGTCCATGACTACACCTGTTTCTGTTTACAAAAAAAAACAACTTCATATCAAAAATGCTGAGAAAAGTTAGCCTGTCAACATCCATCATTTTTTATATGTAGTTTATGAATATCATTTTGATTTTCAGAATATGTCTGGATAGTAATAAATCAAGTTATCTGTTAATCATCTATTGCATGAGTGGGCAGCGGCCCTTAATGAATCTTTGTGCGGCTCGCCAGGACAATCAGAAAATCCGTCTAGAACAGAGATTTCTGCATTGATAAAATGGAACCTAAATTCGATTTGCTCTCTTATCCCATTATTGCTGATCCGCATCCTAAGATTATTGACTTACAGTTAGATAGCTATTTAAAGAAAATATTTAATGCTATGGCATTGATTGACTTTTATAAATCTTTGCCTGTAGAAAAATTTCCTTCTAAAAGGAAATTAGCTGGAAAATTCTTTCTATATTTGGGTCGACATCAGGGACGTAGGTACTGCCGTATCAATGATACGGTGGCCCGAGCCTCCATTGACAGGGTTTTCATACCTAAAAAAGGGCCCCGAAGGAATTTTGATGCAGGGCCCACTCAGAACTAGCTACGCCAGTGGTCGATATATATTTGTGAGCGAAGATTTCTTGCGTGAAGATCAACAAGAGTAAATGCAGATGTAAGTTGAACTTGTAGGCTATATATGAGGAGAATTTCAAAAACCAATTTCACTCCTGTGATTACAAAAAAGTTGTAGAAAAATGTGATAGGGTAAATTTGTCTCATTAAATGGATTCTAAAATTAAATGTACTTGCAACTATAGATGATATGAATTCAACACAATAAATAAATAAAATAAAAACTGCCCGTTAAACCTATATTTATTAATTTTTACGTTGCAATTAATATCTTTTCTGAGATTCTAAAATAATGAATGCAATCATTTTAGAAAGGTGTGGCTTTCCTGTATCCTTTGCTTTCACAATATGGCCCTCGGGTCAAAACAACTGGCCACCCAAGCAATAGGGCAGTGATACTCAACCTGTGGCCCCGCAAGCCTTTTTAAGTGACCGGTCAGTGCCCATTGCTCTGAAAAATTAACTTATTTAAGAACTATATATTAAAGACTTGGTGTCAAGAAACGATATATCAATTTTTTTTTTTCGTCGATTTCGAACGGTTTAAATTTTTTTTTTTATTTGTAAAGGTGGGTTGTGATAACAGACAACAGGGAGTGGGGCAGTTTTGGGGTGGAACTAAATTTTTAACTATATTTTAATTTTGCAAGGAAAAATATTCAAAGAAAATAATCGTTTCAAGACGTTTGGGAGGTTGACGTTTAGGGGGAAAAAAAAATATGGATTAGTAATTGTTTGATTTTCCCAAAAGTGGTGCGTTTTTAAAAAATATCCCGATAAACAGGAATCATTAAAGACACTTTTCCCACGAAGATTTTTTCAAGAGGTAATAAATAGGATTTCTTGAATAATCTTTTAACAAACAAAATTTTTTGTCAGGGTCATATCACGCGGTAACAAAGGATCCTATGAAGTCTGTTTTTTGGAAATTATGAAACCGTTTATATACTGATGCAAAAAAATGTGAAAGAGGTTTATTAAATGCTTCTAATTCAGTGTTAGTGAAAAAAAATAAAAAAAAAAAAAATAGTAATTGAAAAGCAAACCAGGGTTTAAAAAAATTTTTTTGCCCCTTTTCCAATTTTTAACCCCCTCACCCCCCACCCCCTTTGATCCTCGTGATGGGCCCGCGTGAAATTGCAACATATGATACGGTCCTGCAAAAAAAGGTTGATACCCTGCCACAGAGTTTTAAATTACCCCTAGCCCCTTTTTAAAAAAAAGGCCTCTTTACTTTTTTTTCCCTTTTCCCAAAAAGATTTCTTAAGACTTTTTTGGTTTGTGACAGAATAGGCCCCCAAAAAGGGGTAATTTTTCAGATAAAAAAAGAAATGAAAAAAAATTTTATATTCTGGTTCACTATATCCCTTAGAACAGAGGTCACCAAAGTAGTGGTCCGGGGACCACCGCGCCCCGGGTTGTGGTCCCCAGAAAAAGGGGTATTTCCTTTATCACGTTAAATTAGTTTTAAGAAGCATTGTTTGATTTTAGATCCAATTTTTTATAAATATATTCAAATTCACAAAATCTTTAGGGGCCCTTTGGGGATTTAAATTATGAATTTCTGGTCAAAGTCAAAATTTTTTTGCGCCTAAAAACAACATATTTTATCATACTTCAGATTTTTGACCGAGTTTTTTGAAACATTTTTTTTTTAAATGTGTTTTTCGTTTTTTCCCCCTAAAGTTAAATGAGCTGTTCATTCACGTGTTAAAATGAAAAAAAAGTATTCATGTAATATTTTGAAATTTTAGAAATGCTATATTGTTAACAGATGTATGAGTTATATAATGTTACAAATTTTCATGAAAAGTGAGGCACTTTTCAGTCTGAAAATGTGCTCCGCGATTAGTTCAGGCTCTCGCACTTTTGCCGAAATCAGCCTTAACGAAAATAAAATTTAATGTATTATGAAGAGTTTTTAAATAAATTCCTCATATTATGCAATGTTTCCTTCCTTTTCCTTACACACTATTCCCATGCATATATATCATATAACGCATGAATAAAATAAAATTTTAAATAAAACTAGTTGTGACAGTCGTCCTTATAATCCAACTCGCCAACTCTGACAGTTCTGTAATCGTAAAGACGTGTCCCAAACCCGAAGTTAAAGTAGGAGTGGTAGACGCGTACAATACACCAAAAGGAATCCTACACACAATTTGAGAACTATTTATTAGTGTCTGCTGGCCACTGGCGTAGCTATCTCTGAAGGGGCCCTGTGTCACAATTCCGTCGGAGCCCTTTTTAAACATGAGCCTTGTAAGTTGGACTGTAGTTACACATGTTGGGGGCCCTTTAGCTTGGGGCCCCGTTTCAATGATACGGCGGTAGCTACGCTCCTGTTACTGACTCAAAGTGTGAGGGAAAGATCAACTTTAGCATGAAATTATAAATAATCAAAATGGGGACTTAATTGAATTCACTGAAACGAAATGCCGGATCTTCAACGTTTTTTTAAAAATCGACAATTTCAAGAGCATACGGGCCTTCGATTGGGGGGAAACCTTCCATTTCTTGTTTTTTAGCCCGACCAGATGTTAATGATAAGTGTACGTGGGCCCTGGGGTTTGTTTTTTTTGACCCGGCAAACGCCACGCCCGTATGGCATTCTTGGGCCAAAAAAAGCCAAACCCCCATTGACAATAGGCGAAGCCGCCCAAAGATTTTGTCACCTCGGCGGTGTCGGGGAATGGGATTTTAGAACAAAAGGGGTGTTTGGGCAAGTGTGTCCGATGTTGGGGAAAAAACGGCACTCTTAGTTTCCAGACGGGCCAGGAGTGTATTTGTGTGTGCCCACAACAGGCACGAATGTGGCCGGGGGCGAGGGGAATTTTATGGCCGCCAATGGATAGACGAGGGGTGTGGTGGACCCGCCCCCGGTATTTAAAAAAGGGTTTTTTTAGAGACGGAGGGAGCCCCGGATGGAGATAACTTGAGAAGAGCCCAAAAAAAAGAGACTTTGGGCGGTGGAGGATAGAAAAGGGAGATGATGCGCACCCGGGGGCGTTGGAAATTTGGGAAAGAAAAGATTAAAAAAAGTGCCGGGTAAAAGGATTGAACCCGTGAGATAGATTGACTGCACCGGCTTGGCATATAAAAAGGGCTTTATTACTTTTAAAATAGTAACCGAGAACAAATAAATACCCTTTTTTTTTTTAAAACTAAGCTGTGACAATTTTTTTTTTGTTACCCCACGACGTTACAAAAATTAGACTTTAACTAAAACTACCAGTAATCAATTCACTAACATTATCACCCATCATCTCATTGCTATTACTGTTGTTGTCCTCTATATGCAACTAGATAACACTTTCACGCGTCTAAGGGAAACACCCCGCCATTTTAAAACTGTTGACTACCGTATTTGGTATTTTAATTATAGCCTAATCTGTATTTTTTATATATAATGTCAACATCGGAAGTGTGCCGAACGTAATCATCTAAACGGCAACATTTAGAAGAAAAAAAAAAAGGAATTGTCAAATCAATTAGGGCATACGATAGCATTCACAGGCTGTATTCTTATTTTTGCTACTTAAGTCAGTTTATTGAGTCGTGTAATAATATAATATTGCGTTTACTTGCATGTTTCCTGTTATCCGGTAACAGTAGCGCATACAGGAATTTTTCAAGGGGGTCCAGGGTCTAAAGTCCACTATTCATGTATCATGCTCCTTTTAATTTTGTCTAGTTTCGGGGGGAGTAGAAAAACTAATTATTGAATAAATAATTAGCATTAATTAATAAAATTAATCATTAATAACAAATATTTAATTAAATTTTACAGACTATATACTTAGAATTATAATTAATCGGAAATATATCAAGGGCTTTGGGAGGGGGGTCTGGACCCTAGGACACCCCCCTTGTGTGCGCCACTGTCCGATAAATATAATTGTGTACAGTATGTGACGGGATCATCGCGTTTTCTACTAAAATCTCCTCTTGGGTTCTTTGAGGCCGAAAAGGGCGTATACATTCCAGCCAAATCCAGAAGCGAAACGAAAACATGCAAATTAGAAACCTTTTAAATAGCAGAAGTTTAACGTAAGCAGATGACCTATTGGGAAGTGATTATGCTAGTCTGGTTTAAGCGCGTGAACTGAAGGAAGAGAAGAAAGCCGTCATTGAGTGTGAAGCTATCCGTGACAGAACGATCAAGTCAAGGTGGATACAATTCCACGCGAAATAATATATATTTAGGATCCTAGAGGATTGCGGTTAAACAAGAGATTAAGGTAGGATAATTCTAGTATCCATTAGTAACTGTTATAAACAGAGATTAGGAATAGAAGGGAAAGTTAAATATAGTGGTTAAGATCGTGCTTATTTGGTAATACGTATTGTGTGTTTTTACACCTCAAATCTGCTAAGTTATAATATAAATATTATCAGTGTTAGTGTTTAAGTTAAGATCTTAATAAACACATTTTAAGATCTTGGGGCAACGCCTAGTTCTTCATTCAATGCCATACCTCTAGGTCACGAAGATAACTTAGGAGTAAGGTATCACACTCGGGGAATACGCAAGTAATAAAGGATATTTGAATAAAAGTAAAACAAATACCTGTTATTGACAAATAATTCTATGGGAATAGAACTATTCCCAAAAAAACCCTGGCTAAAAACCCTTAAATCAGATTTACATAAGTTTATTGTAACACAAAATTAGTTGAAAATGTTTTCAAGGCAACAAAGGATCTGTATTTGATGTTGAAGTGTACTTCTGATTTCCGCGGTCGTAACTTAATTACCTACGAAGGATAGATACAGTCAATGAATGGCATCCTACACCGTTATCACGGTAGATTTTGAGATGGGTAGGAGACACTATAGAATTGAAATCCCATTTGTATCACATTAAATAGAGATGCTGTATTCTCGTATTTCTCAAGATAATGGTCAACTGCGTTTGACTGATCAAAGCACAAGTAGGAATCCAAGATTACAGTATGGTTTAATTCGAATAGATTTTTAGGATAGCACATTCTCTAAATCAGATTACGTTAACCACAGATTAAAATATTGAGATAAATTGCTTTCAATACAATATATGTTATGATTTAACCCTTAACTTCGCACTGTTACATTTCTGCAACATATGATTTATTTTAATTTAACAGATTCAATATTTTTTAATTACCTACAAATCACTTATCTGAGAAAAAAAGATTACTGCAACGAAATATATGCTAATTTTGTCACTAGATGGAAGTACATTTGTGACGGGCTCACACGTCTTTTCTTTAACATAACCTCTGGGTTCCTTGGGGGAAAAGATTAATGGCAACTCTTTTCCAACCAAAACCCAAGAAGCGAAATGTAAAAAAGAAATGTAAATAAGATAGCTTTTAAATAACAGAAGTTTCAGTAAGTTAAATGGCAATTTTGGGGAAAGTTATGTGTGTGAATTAACAGCCAATCGTGAAGTTACCTGGAAAAAAAGCCATTAAATCAAGGTGCATACCATTGCACGCACGCCCAGACGTTTATTCATAAGATTGAATCTAAATTTGGATTAAGGTAGGAATGATTTTTTGATATTAAGACTTGTAATATTATTAGAAGTGAGAGTAGGTGGACTAAATAATTATAGTGGTCTAAGTTACGCGATTCGGTTTAACTATTACTGTGTGTTTGTTAATTATAGATTCTCGCCTAATTAATATTATCTAAATTGTTAGACATTTAAGTTCTATTCTTAATAAAGTCATATTAAGAATCAAAAATGTCTATTCCTTTTGCAAACCCTACACCTCTAGCTCACGCTGACAATCAAAGATACGGTCACCATAGGGGGCGGTATCACACATTTTTTCCAGAAATCACAACAATTATAAAAACTTCTGATGCCTCAAGAACTGTGTGGTTTTGCTATAAAAAGAATCCATTATATTTTATGCTTCCTCTTGTTTATTGACGAAATAAATTACCAGGTAAGAAATTTAAACATTTTATGATGAATAATAAAATCTTCATATAAAAAAAGTTTTGTAATTTACAACACTACTGCACAAAGTTGCACTTCTGCAACAAACAAAAAAATGACCAAAATTCAATTTAAAAGTGCTTAATTTTTTTTCTTCTTATTTTTCCCTTTTATTATTACTTGAGAACTAGCTGATATAATTTTTTCATAGAAATTTAAAAAAGTGCGAAGTTAAGGGTTAAGACAAGAGTGAGGCAAAATTTTAAAGTAGACTGCATTAGGATATTAATATGAATAACGCCGGGAATTTATTTAAAAGTTAATATGACACAGGGAGGATATTAATAATTATAAAGAAATTTAAAGATATTTCTTTTAGAAATAACAATTTTAAAATTTTGGTATTTTTCACACCAACTATGCTCAAGAAATGTTTGTCAAATGACAGTGTTAATGAGTAATTGAATGAAATCAGCAAGATTATAGAAATTGCAAAAGTATCTTGGTAGGCCATGTAAGCAAACCCGAAACAAATATTCCCAATTTGTTAAAATTATAATAAGAAAACTGGCAATTTGATACAAAATTTAAAAAAGGACAGCCAAACCTTTACAATATTCAAGTTCGTTAAAAAGATCAAATTTATTCAGTTTTTAGAAGAAAACAAAACTTTGAAGAATATTAATCGATATTCATAAAGTTCTAGTACAATACTTCACAGTTAAGGTATCCGACTACTTGCGACAACTTTTTTTTTGAAAAAATGGAGATATGGGGATTTTTTTTGTGATTTTTAGATTTATTTAGTATATTCTAAGGAAAAAATCGCAAAATTGAAAACAAAAAAAAATTTATTATTATAATGGGAAAAAACTGGTGAAAATGTACACAAAATTACTAAACGGGGCCCGCTCTGTACAAAAATGTTTTGAACACATTCTCAATTTTACAATTTTAATGTGTTGCTTAGTTATTTATGTTTGAAATGTGACATTCAGGATATTATATATTTTAATTTTTACAAAAACTAGAGCACTCTATCTTAGTGACTATATCAAATTGCTTAAAAAAACCGTGATTATATTCACATAAAGGACTTTAAATGTTGAAATAAAACAGTGATTGATAAATCTGAAGGTCAAAACACTTCTACTTTTATACAAAACATTCACCAAAAATTTCAGGAAATTATTTTCAAAACTTTTTGAGCAATCGCTATCCCCGTTTGAGTTTTTCGAAAAAAAAAACACATTTCGAGTAAAACGCATTTTAAAGTTTGACATCTTGTGTAAAGTTATGGCATCTTCTTTTATTAAAACACTTGTAGTTTTTGTTCTAGTGAATGGAAAATAAAACGCTTGGTATTTTTATAAAGCTAATAAAAGCCTATAAAATAAAATCATAAAAAAAAATTGTCAATTTTTGAAAAAAATCCTGATTTTAGGGTAGTCGAATACCTTAAGATAAATACTTTTTAATATCCTTTTCATGGTCGCGGCAGGAGTTGTTTCTATCGAATCTTGGATTCGAATTTTGGTTCATCTAAGGAAGCGCCGTGTAGAGCACGTTAAATCTATGGATGCTCAGTCCTCCCATGATGTTGTATAGAACTCTGAAAAGTGAGATACCAACTCAGATATCTCTTTCGTCTCTTGGTTGAAGCTCAAAATTACGAAGTTCACCAACAATAGCATTCGTGAACCCCCAGTAAATTAATTGATATGATATTTTAAATCTTTCACTATTATTAAACCACATATATTCTTCTTTACAAAGCATAACAATTGATGTACTCGAACCTAAGCAGCAATCGGTTCTAAGCCACACTCCCACTTCTCCACACGGTTTTTAGAAAAAAAATAAAAAAGTTGTATACAAAGTTCATGAATATCCGACACTTAAGGTATCCGACTACGTTCGGAACCGTGTGATTTGGCAAAAGCATATAAATGGATAATATTTATATTTCGTGTGACTTAGATTAGAAAACATATATAAAATTGTTTTAAGAATATTATTACAATAAAAAATTAGTTAAATACAATATTTTGACAAAAAATGAACATAGAAGGACCCATTTTCAAAACATTCTCCTTTTATGAAAAATGCTTCCATTACAATAATAATTTGCCTGTCTATAGCTCAGACCTCTGTACAGAGGCTGAACTAGAATGCTTGAAATTTACAACATAGAAGCGGATTTATCCATGTTTTACGACAACAGAGACGAGAAATTTTAAGATAAAAACGCCAATAATTATTTCAATGGGTTGTAACTCTGAAAATAATGTGAATTTTTCAAACATCATAGTTGAGCCTCTGTACAGATGTTTGAGCTATATACAGGCAAAATAGTATCATAATAGAAGCGTTTTTCACAAAAGAACATTTTGAAAAAAGGTTTATTCTAAGTTAATTTTTTGCCGAAATATTGTATTTAAATAATTTCTTTTGTCAAAATGTCCTTAAAACAATTTTATGCATGTATTCTAATCTGAGTGACACTAAATATCATGAAAATTATCATGCGCCTTTTTAAAATCACGGCTCCGAACGTATTTGGATACCTTAAGAAATTTTTGTAAAAAAAACTAAATAAGAATAAGAAAAAAGTAAGTTAATTTATTTCACTAGTATTAAAGCTTTCAAATACATACATGAAACTACAATTACTCTAATCATCAGTATCACGTTTCGAAAATGATTCGTCACTCCCATGGTTACAACTGACTTCGGAATGGGTGCCGGCGAAGCCATTTTACGACAGGGTGTCGTCTTCTATGCCATCCAATGCATTTGTTATGTAACATTTTCTTTAAAAGAATGTAGAATTATTTAAGACTGTTGATTATTTACAAGCAAAAATTATATAATTTTGTTTACGCCATCGACGGATATTTGTTTCATCCATGTCAAATTTTCGGTGGCTGCTGCTCTGTTTCGGTTTTTTTTTCAGCATATAAAACTGCCTTTCTTCTTATACTTACGTCATAGTGAGCTCGACTGGATGCTATTACCGATATCTTTGATTTTTACGTGGTTATTAGGAAGCATATACAAAAAAATAAAAACAAAAAAATATCTAAATATGAACAAACAAGGTGCTTAGGATAGCTGAATACTGGAGATAAACTGTGGAATGAGATAAGTTTTCGATTAAAATGGCCAGAGTAGACGGTTACATTTTTCCTTTTGAAAGGGGTGGAAACTCAATTTCCTCCATCCAACAAATGCTTTTCCTTCGATTCTAAACCTCACCCGATTTTCAGTAACATTAACACTAGGAAAATAGTGCGGCTTAGATTCGAGTAAATACGGAAAGAAAATCTTATTATACAAATCAACACATTTTGGAAAACTAGCGCAAATACTTTCTTTTTTTAATTCAAAGAAATTCAATACTTGCAAAAGCAGCAATTAAATTTAATTTATAATACTAATTCGTTAATATTAAGTAACTAAGTAATTGAAATCAAAACACATAATTGTTAATAATTAAGTGCATAAAATATTCAGATGTTAAAAACAATAAAGTATGCGTTAAACTTAAGACATTAATAAAAAATTTTTACTTCTATCACGTGACATTAGAAAACATCAATTTCTCGAATTTTATAAATTAAAAGTAACGAAGAGAAATTATTTTTATTTTTAAACTCTCTCAATTTAATATTTCTAGTAATCTATACCCAGATAATATGCGAATACAACAAAAACAACAGGAGTTTATTTTTTTTAAACTGAATTGTGTGTGTGTGTCCTCTTCAAAATAATACTAATTATGTAAGAAGTTAAAATTTATATAACTGTTTCGTGTCTTTTATTGCCTGCAGTGAAGTAATGGATATAAAATGAATTATTGTTGACTTATATGCTATATTCACTCGAGATCAATATGAATTTATATTTTTGAAGCCAATTCGATTAATACTATTAGTTATTCAAAAAATCTACAATTTAATGACTTATTTTCATGATTTTAATCACATTAATATTTTGTTTGAAGCACTAATTCTGCATATAAATGTTACTCAAAAGAAAGTACACAGAAGACGTAGTTTAAATATAATTTTTAATATTTTATATATTAGCCTCGTTTTAATAATGCTTTCGAGCTATAAGTTAACAATTTGAAGACTTTATGATGCTAATTCAAATAAAATATCTGAAACATTTTTTAAATTAAATTATTTATGGAAATATTTTTGTCTAGTTAACAACTATGAATTTTTTCCCCTATAAACATTTGAAATACAATGCATTTTTATTGCAAATCATAAAATTTTAAATTTTAAACAATACATGAACCTAAAGTTTTCTTAATATATTCATCAAAAATCATGCAATTACTTGTTACATTAATACTTAAAACATGTGCGAGTAATTATTCTTTAAAACCCATACACACTACTTATCAGAAAAAAAATTATTTTTTTTATTTAATCTCATTTTGAAACCAGTATCTTAAAAAAATTCTCACGATACTGCAAGATTTTACGAAGAAACCTCAAATTTCACCGTCTTCAAAGAACTGGAATTTCAATATAGAGTTGCCCAGCGGAAGTATTATGCGGATATTTACTGAGTTTTATTTTTTTTCTTGAATGCCACCGGAAGTGAAAAGATCTGATATTCGACTTTCATTTCCTCCCAGAGGAAATGAAAGCGATGTGCCACATTTCTAAAGAATGTTAAGCCCATAGAGTTTGAAACACGATATAATTACTCAATCCCAAAGCTTCCAATAGAACATTTTCTATCAAGATCAACTCAAACTAAACCACACAAAAAGAAAACTCTTTTGCTTAGGATTCTTTTACAAAAAGAAGTTTATTTTTAAGCTAGTATGTGTTAAAAACGATATGCTTGTGGTTCGCCGCCAAATTAAGACTAATTATTCATTTGTATGGTGATATAGCTAAGTTTGAATTACCAAATATAATAAAGCAATAAAAATTCACAAAGTGGGACGGAAAAGCTTAAATATGCAACTTTTGGGCAACGTCGACAAATTTAAAGGTCATATAAAAATTAAAATTTGTGTCATGAAATTGAAAAAGACTGTAAACCGTAGAAGGCCGAATATAAGCCGAGAATACGTCTTCTCCACACATAATTTAACCAAAAATTAGAAACCAATATAAAAGCTGAATTGAAAAAAAATCCTGTAATTTTCAAATATCTCGCTATCAGGGTGAAAATCTTGTCAAGTAGTGACGGGGTTTTACGTTTTTCAAAAAAATGTCCTTTGGGGCCCTTTTGGGGCCAAAATAAATGGAATTTTTTTCCGGACCAACCGAGAAGTAAAACTGAATGAAAGATGCAATTTAGGTGCTTTTAAAAAAACAAAGTTAAATAAGCGGGGTGTGGCATTTAGATTTTGGGATAGTCCGTGTTGGGCCCGTGAAGGGGTATTCCAGAATAAAAAAGTAAAAGAAAATTTGAAAGAACTGTAGTCAAGGTAGATACTATTCTACCCTAACCGAACCCCACTAGGATCAATAATTCTTTCCCCTTTGGACATTGGTAAGTTAACATGTTAATATTCGGATCTGTGTTTACATTGAAATTGAGCTTAGGCGATTTAGTTAGTAATAGTGGTCCGGTTTACGTGATTTCGTTATTATATATTGTGTGTTTGCCACCGTAGATTCTCTCACATATCATATTATTACCTAATCTATTAGTTCAAGTTAAGATCTTAATAAAGTAATATTAAGATTATGGCAACTTCTGGTTCTTCATTTATTTCTACACCTCTAGCTCACGCTGATAATCTAGGATAAGGGCACCCGAGGGGTACACCCTTACAAAGTAGTAAAATGGGTGGAATATTTTCCATTCAAATAAACACCAAAAGTTTTATTTCTGATAAACCTGTCGTGAACTTTTTTTCCAATGGGGCTGCATTTTAGCAACTTAGCTTTCGCAGACATGGCAAGTCCTCAAATGTGAGAGCCATTTCCCGGTGGCACCATCTAGTGGCGGCCTCGCTACCGAAAAAAAAAATTGGACGAGTGAATTAATTTTTTATTTAATTCAAGCTCTCGTCGGATTCTAGCTATTGTCCTGATTTAATTTTGCCGAGAGTGCTAGAGCCAAATTGATACTCCATGGATCTCTTACGTGCCACATAAACACATGACATGCGTGCTTTCGATTTTCGCATCCAGAAAATCTATTAACTCCAGGCGGGGTCGAACCCGCAACCCTAGGCTTACGAAGCGGGCACGCTTCGTAAGCAGCCGAGGAGCAGCCGAATTTCATTAATTTATTATTTTGTACATTCTATTATGGTCTTCCTTTGTGCGCCATTTTGAAGACCCGCCGTGTAGAGGGGCTGATACACGTTAAACCTATCGAGAGTGGGGTGTCACAGCCCAGTTGTCCTCTCACTTGACCGAGGGTCAAAATTAAGAGGTCCATCGCATATAGTCCTCATGTTGCTTTGCAGGGTGACGTTAATATATCTGTGACTCACTGCGCCATTCTTTTCAGATTGAAAAATGAGCGGGTAAGGAAATTCGTATACGGAACGTGAACGTCGACCTATGTTTCGTGCTCTGGAGGAAAAGCTCACCACATGAGGATCATATGCACCCAAACATTCTAATTAATGAATGTGAACTTAAGAACTATTCAGATACTCGGATTCTGGAATAACTTTGAAATATTTGTGAGAGGTTTTCACCTTTCTCTTGAGCACCTAGATATGTAGGAGGTAAGGAAGAAACACTCGCCATGATCCAATCAATCTATTTATTGATCACACAATATAACGACGCAAATTCAATTAATAACAGTAAGAGAATGTCTTGGTGCTAACCCCGAAAGTGGAACAACGACGAAATATTAGGAGATTAACAAACTCGATCCTTACTTTATATATGAGCTAATCTATTATCCGATTTAATCTAACATTAATTTAATCTCAGTGATCAATCGTCACTTTAAATCTTTCTCCTAATAAGTATTTAATCACAAGAATTCAATAATGATACCTGTCAGTAACAATCTCACATGATTTCGGGTTTGGGTTTGCATCCATTCCTACTCTCCTCTACTATATATAGTCGAAGTTTTCTAGCTAAACTTAATTTGTACATCACGATTTCTTCTTCCGAAGGGTTGGTTGTGAATAACACGAATTGATAGCCTAAAGATTTCCCAAGAGGATTGGTGGAAGGATCGAGAAGGGATCCGTCACATATTTTATGTGACTTTTTTTTTCTTTTAGAACTAAAGTTCAATTCAAAATACGCGAAAAGTTTTAATATTAAAATTGCTTTCCGCAAGAATGAACCAAAGTCTCTCATCCCACACGCATATATAAACATCGTTCTTAAGCTTTTTTTTCCTTATAAAAAAATAAATAACAGGCCCTTTTGCATTGATTTTCCTTAAAAAAAATTCCCGGCTTATGTATATATTTTTCTAAGTTAAATTAGGGAATTTGCAACTTTTCGGAGTGGCACCCCCATTTTTTGTACAAAAACTCTGCTCGGCCTTATAAACACTGCGCAAAATTTACACTCGCTTTGGTACTTCTATATGTGTTTTATTTGTAGTATATTATTGTTTAGCAGTAATAAATATCCGCAATAAGATTTTACTTTAGATATAACGATACAGAAAATTTAATTAACAAAATAAAAAAATCTAACAATGTAATTAAACGGCAAATTATATACATTAACTATGATCTCCTTATTGTGCATTTATTCACTCTGAATTCAATTCTGAGATAACCACATTTCTTAAACAACGGCATATGCAAAATTTAAGTGTAAATGTGAAGAAAGTACCAGATTATTTTTAATCATGTTATTAAATCTTGGATAATGGTCGACGCTGCCGGATGAAGTACTTCCTCACCCTCAACATTTTTTAGATTTGAATAATACTTTGATTTTAAGTAGTTACAGTACGATTCAATGGACAAAAATTGGTCTAAAAATCAAATCTAACTTTTTTACCCTAAATTATTTTTTATATACTTTTCTACAAACTCACGAAATTTGAAAGTTCTAAGTTTAAAAAACGTAGAGTTGTGATAACTTTTACGTTTGTTTTTATGGACATCGCAATGGCAAATCAAAACTTTAAACTGACTTATCTCAGAAAGATAAAATAGCTATTTTGTCTTCACTTAAAATGCTAAAGCTTTTTTTCTATTGTGCCTAATACTTGGAATTTTTTTTTCACTTGTAGATAATAGTACATGAAACAAAATTCGGTATGCATTTTTCAATCAAAACTATACTTAATTTTTAAAAAATAATTGAATTTAGAATTTACACATGTTTTAAGAAATTTTTGATAAGCATTCACAAAAAGAAGTATTGTTAATCATGTTATCGGAAAAACCATACCAACTTTTGTTGCACATAGTTCGACGTACTTATAAATCAAATTTCATATATGTACGTCAGTTTCTGTAGAAAGAGTAGCATTTAAAAAATCATTTCTTACGTTTCAAGTTTTTCCCTTTAAAAATTAAATGGTTAGCATTTTATAAAATTTTGAGCTCAAATCTGTTTTACATTGTACACATAGAAGACACAACAACAACAACAAAAAAAGAGAATCTTTAAATTAAAATTTTTTGTGTAAATCGTACCATGTCCCCTTAAGGATGAAAATGCATCATATAAATATATTGTAGATAAAGAATGTGTGGTTGATTATTTTCAATTATGTTATTAAATCTTAAAATAATAGTAGACACCGCAGAGAGAAGTATTTCCAAAATATTCTTTAGATTTGATCGATACTCCAATAAGAATATAAAAATAAAGAATTAAATTATCCATTGGCTTTCTCCAATAAGAAACTAAATAAACAATTAAATTATTATTATTTATGCAGAACAAGTTATTTTATTCAAAAAAATATATCAAAAACCCTAAAACTTTTTGCGACACCATCTACAAGCCACGCGACCGCTTTAAGAAACATTGAGGTAAAATATAAAAATGCAATACATAGATGAGAGTCGGGTATTATGGAATATCATTTTTTTTTTATTATTTTTTTATTTTTTTGATAATAATCTCTAAAATCATCATGGATAACTACCAATAATCACTAGTCGAAAAGAATATTTATTCTGCAGTTATAAAAATGTTTCTTAAAAAAATGACAAATGGAGAGTAATATGGAACAGGTGGTTTAAAACCATTGGAAAACTAAATAAGATTTTATAAAACGCAGTTATTTTTAACAAAAAAAGCCACATTCTTAAGAATACGTGAAAGTCATTTTTGTTTTCAGTTAATTTACAAAAATCTCAACTGTAATATTCTTTCTCTGCTCCAAAAAATTAAAAGTGTGAGTCCAGCTAAAGCATTGAATCCAAATCTTTGAATCTTAAAATAATTTTCCGTTACATAAGATACATTCAGTGTCTTTGTTTGCCGGTTCTTTAATTGATGGCATGAAGTCCATTACAGATGATACATCAGAATGAAACGATTCATTGCTGCTAATACTGGAGATATCTCTAAGTCTAAAAGTTCGGTGTGATTTCTTAACAAAGTGTCGTTGAATGTTCCCTTGTTCCTTGTTCCATCTTTTTGTTCTTTTCTTTCAGTTTATACTCTAACATTTTTTTGTATTGGAAATACGTTATTATAAAAGGAGATCTAGCTTTCCTGCCTGTTGTTTATGTTTTGTTTCCATTCCAATGGACTCAACTTTTAAGAAATATATTTTAGCTTTAAATAAGTCTATATTTCTATTTATATAATTAAAAACTATTGTTTAGCTATCAATATTTTCTACAAATTCATTTTTTAGCTTTATTTTCATTCAGTATATTTTGCCGGATCATATGGAATTTCATAATACCCGAAACGTCATCTTGAAAAATGAAGCTTTGAACTAAAGGACAAAAAAACATAGTCGACTAAAAACGACCACATTATTACAAACTACAATTCTTTAAGTGTACATTATGCTTAACTTCAATTTTCAAATTACATTATACTAGCAAGTACAAATATTTGAAAACTTGCCAGCAAAAACTTTGAAAAATCACAAAAATCAGTTCTAGAGCAAGTCGAACGAAAACAATAGTCGGTCAACTCTCACTGCAATATATCATGAGAATCTTTCTACAGGAGTTCAAGGTTTTCCCGAGAATTAGCAGCTACAAATAGAATCAAAATCTCGGTATTCCATATTAAACGACTATTCCATATTACCGTCTCTCTTCAAGATATCTAGATATATATTATAAATGCGAAAGTTTGTTTGGATGTTTGGTCGTCTTTCACGCAAAAACAACTGAATGGATTTTAATGAAACTTTACAGTAATATAGCTTATACATAAAAAAAACACATAGGCTATAATTTTTATAGCATAGGCTGTAATTTATGAAGGTATTGTGTGAAGTGTCCAAAATATAACGATATTTGTCAAGTAAGTAGGAAAAAATTCTGCCACTGCAAGCAATTCTAGCGTGCGCTGCAAAAAAGCCCACGACAGCATATATCTATCTTTTATTTGTGAAGAAACCCTTTTTGTTTTAGCTACGCAAGGCACTTGCTTCTAATTTATTCCTGTAATCAGCATAATCCCTATTTTTTTTTATTTCAGAATAAAACTAGGTTTTGAAGGGAGGGGTTGTTATAAATCTCTCTTTATTTGTGAATGTTTTTATTATGTACATTTGGTAGTAAGAAATTGATCTTTTTTCAAAATAAATGCTTTTATTGCTTCTGGTACTTAAAGTAAATAAACTTTCTCTTTCACACTACATCATTTGGACAAATTTTCAAAATTTGTTTGTGGCTAGTAGTTAATTATAACGCTATAATTCTAATTGAATAGGCAGATATTGCATTTTTAAGTATAAAAATAACTATAACTACAGTACTGTATTTTTTGGAGTGAGTGAATATTAACGTCACACTGTTCAGCTACACGAGGGCTTTTGGCGACGGACCACGTAATTTTGAACCATAGTCAAATGACGTGAGCGACACCTGAGCTGGCACCCCCTTCTCCTAACTACCACACCACACCAACTTATCAGGAATATTCTACCGATACTTAGCAGGAATATTCTTTTAAATCCACTCTTCCAAGTAATATGTCAGCGCGGGTTCTAGGATGAATATTTTAGCGGGGAAAGCGAAAAGTTTTGTAGCAGATATTGCGTTTTCAGCGGATTGCAAAGATTATCATTTTTGTCCCGAAAAAAATAGTTAATGCCAAAATTTAAGTGTCTTATGTTTTTGTATGTTAATGAAGACCTTAGAAAACGATTTGACTATTTATTTTAAGTGAACGGTTATATAATTAATTTTACAGTGGAATATCTTTAATTAATTTATTAGCTCTAACGGATTAAATTTCCCAAAGTGGAGTATTTTGTTTATGTATATTCCTTAATTTCCAATGTAGTGATCCAAAAAAAAAAATATTGCATGAAAAAACTTCAGTAAATCATAATGCGGTAGATAAAGCATTAACATGCATCGCTCCCCTACACAGCGGGTCTTACAAAGCTCTAATAAAGCTCGAGCTATGAAGTAGCTAGACATTTTACAACTTGACTCTATCGTCAACATTTCGCTATGTTTTTCATTGAATCGCCATTATAATTTAAGAAACGGCGTTGCTTACGAATATTACAATTTTAACATAAATAAATACAACATAAAGTAATATTAATGTATTACACTTTCAGATATAAATTATTTACACTATTTTAAGCGTTCATTACACAGAACTTTTAACAATGTGTTACTTTTGTTGAGCAGAGATCAGCTTAGGGAGGTATTTTCAAAAATCGACCCTCGAGAGTGTTACGGGGAATTATAAATTAAAAAAAAACCCTTTTTATCAGCTATTAGATCTACAGACTTAAAATTTAACAAAAGTGTTTCTTTTTCTTTCTTTTTTTTTGTTCAACTGAGATACTGTATTGTCATCGGTCCTTGACAAGTGTGCAAAATTTCGATTTAATCTGACCTCTTAAAGCGGGTAAAAATCGAGTTCAAAGATTCCGTTATGTACAAGTGAAACTCTTATAGAAGCGTGTTAATATATACTTAAATACCGAAATATATACTCACTTAATCTTATCCAACCCCCATTTTTTTTACAACTTATTGGATGGCTGTAAAAATACCTGTAGAAATATCAATCGACATAAGCATTATAAACATTCCGTATCCTGAGAGAGAGAGAATTATTATTACTATAATCCAACAGGATCTTAATTAAAACGTTATTCTAAACGCAGCTTTTACACTTAAAGCGTGACGTGATAAGAATTTTTAGCACATTTTAACGAATTATCTCTACAAAGTAACTAATTGGCGCTATGATTATATTTCATGTCGCAATAAAATGAAGGGAGAAAAGACATTTTTAGTCTAAAATTCCTAAACAAACAGGAATTTATTCCAAAGCGGATTTCAAATCAATGCATCACTGTTAGGAAAAGCAGTATAACTAAGAACTGTGTGTGAGAGCGCTATTTTTTTACTGCAAGTGTTGTAGTATGAGAAGCTGCTATAATTGCGAAATAAATCTGTGCTGCAGTTACGTAATCTCAAGAGAATTTGAAGAAAAACAACAGCTGGATCACCTCGTTTATCTTTTCACGGCTTTTACATCCTGATTTTAATGCCGCCCATTCATCTCATTTGCATATGTTCCACGTGCCCGAGGATTTACAGGAAATTTTTTAAATCAAGAATGATTTTTTTAAACGTATTGTTATGTGAGATCCAGCGGATAATTATGTTATCCTTGACAAACGCAAAATGTATTATGACATTTGATTTATTTCTTGAGGATTAAGTAATGTTTGGCGGAAAAATCTTAATAAATTTAGAAAGTAGCATAATATTTATTCACAATGAAAGATATTTCATGTTTCATAGAAACAAGTTTTTGGGACATTTCACGTATTTCGCTGATATTATGTGAAAAACAAGCATCATCTAATCTCCGCGTCATCTGTTGTTTTTCGTTATTTTAAAGATATTTTTTGAATATAATTTAAAAGTGAAGTATAATTTATTTCTGCATTGTAAGAAATGTGCACTTTTTCCGTTTGTTCCTCTATCTTTTATTAAAGAGAATGGATTTAAACTCTGTTTTAAAATTTATTTTGTCGTGATTATTAAATTTTGTTGAATAAAAAAGCTTTTTTTTCCAAAAAGAAAAAAGAACAAGACTATTTTTTTGATGATCAATTAATATTTTCTTCCTTAGCCCGCAAAAAGAAACAGCACATAGTGTTAGAATATCTCCAAGTAGCTCAAAACACGCTTTTCTTAAGTTTTAAATTAAATTTCTGAATGTAGCTAAATAATTTCTTTTAACTCGTTTATCCAATTATGTACAAAAGGAATGATTTTTAAAAAAAGATTTACTGTAGACTGTTACTGAACATTATTTTCGTTATGTAGAAGAGGCTGATTTTTTATCTGCATGGCTCTTAAATATTATTAGTACTTTTCCATTTAGCCAGCGTCAGCAATAAAGTCGCCAAAAATGATACAATCGACGCCAAATGGAAATATATTACTTATTCCAATTATACTCACATTTAATATATTCAGAATATCAAACTCAATTTATCAAAATAAATGTTTTACTTGGTTATTGCAAAAACAGGTGATCAAAGATAGAGGACAGATGTGGGGATGCTCTTTACATTGCACTTAAACATTTGAGAACTGAGAAAGAACTGCCAATTTATTTTCCCTAAAAACACAAAATACTAAATTTTTAAAAATTTAACTACTGTATCCACTTTAGTGGGATACATTTATATTTGGGTGTGTATTTATATGTATCCAGTGACAATATGTACCAAGGGTAGGCAACCTCTTAGTTCTGCGTTACAAACCAATCCACCGATATGATTCAGCGTGCCACACAGTATGATATTTTTGAAACTACTCGATTCCTACGATAATGCATGCAGAGTTAGAGAATAGAGGCCAATAATATAAATATTTTCAGTTTTATTATACATTTATACAATTATTTGCATCATTTAAAGATATTTCTTAATATAAAAATAAACAGCATAAAATATATTTATTTCTTCATCAAATATAAAAAAATAATATTGTACATTCGTATATTAGGTATTTTTATACATATTTATTAAAATTGGAAATAAAAAACATAAAACAGAAATATTTCCCTTCATTGTAGTCAAACAAAAAAAAGATAAATGTGAAAATTTTAATGCCAGCCTAATGATTGCACCGTTCTGCTTTCATATCGCAAAAATCATGGGTATAATGGATTACGTTCAATTTGACACAATTCTGATTATTCACTAGTTAAACAATTTCTTTGCGGATTCGAGATATTTTTCATATGAGGAAAGATTTTTTAGTCGGATACGTAGAATCAAAACAATCAATTAAAAAAATCAAACAATTAAATATCTGTAGCAATGATATTCAATAATTTACAAAATAACTAAATTTATCTTTGGAATTATCTTTCAAATTTTTTCGTAATTCCGTAAACGTCCTTAAGTCAGAAGATGTTTGCCAAATAAGATTCATTACAAATTTATCAACTTATCCCCACTCAAAAATCGACAAATTTGTAGATTAGTACAGAGTGGAATCGAGAATTGTACCGCGAGCCACAGGTTGCCAACCCCTGGTATATATTATCAAAGGCGTTTTAAAGAAGCGGCCAAATGAGTCAGGGCCCAAGGCCCCAACCTAGGCGGGGGGAGGGTCTCGCCTCGTTCTCGACTCGTCTCCAATAAGGTCCTAATCCGAATAGTTTTAGTCATCAAATGTTATTGCAGCCATATTCTCCGAAAATTAGGAATTTCGAACTATAAGCCAACTGGCAACACTACCAAGACTGCATTGTCACGGCCAGTAGCGCACACAGGAATTTTTCAAGGGGGGGGTCGGGGTTGAAAGTTCACCATTCTTGTATCATGCTCCTTTTGATTTTGTCGATTTTCGGGAACAAAACACAGTAAAAAACTAATCATTGAATAAATAATTAGCATTAATTAATAAAATTAATCATTAATAATAAATACATAATTAAATTTTACGTCCTATATACTTAGAATATAATCAATCGGAAAAAAAAAATCAACGACTTTGAAGGGTCCGGACCCCCAGTCCCTCCCCTTGTGTGCGCCACTGGTCACGGCATATGTGTTGTTGGTGCCTGGACATAGGCCAACCACCGTAGAGGATCATTACTCATTTAGTCGATAGGCCGCAGTCAAAAATTGTAAGTCCCACGCATTTATTATTTACAGGTTACCGTTTACATGAGTATTTGGCAACGTTTTCACGTCTTCTTAAAAGGGTTATCATGTGTTCCAACGACGAATGATAAAAATCGACTGATTTCGCAGGAATGTTATATTTTTATTTATTTTCAATCGTCTGCATTTTAGCAACGTAGCCTTAGAAGGCATGGCAAGTATCCAAATATGAGAGCCATTTCATGGTATCACCATTTAGTGGTGGTCTCAACACCAAATTTGGAAGCTTCAAGCTCTCGTAGCATGCTGAAAAATTTCGCAAGTAATTTTTATAATTTACAAAAACTCGTGTGGAGCGTTCATTCATTAATTTTGATAATTTTAACATTTATCACATAAAAAGAAAAAGAAAACTTAAAACTTCTAAAAACACCATCTTAAAAACATTAAATTTTATCTAACTTCGAATGTTGAGTAAATAACTATTAATGCAACGTCCATTTCATGTTCGTGAAAAATATAAAATCTATTACAAGTAGAATTCTTCTAGCAAGATACATATAAAAGAAAAGGTTTGTTTTAAAATATAACACTAAAATTCAATTTTTTAAAGCGCTTAAGTTATCCGACTACGTTTGAAACCGTGTTTTTTCAAAAGCGTATAAATGGATAATATATATGATATTTAGTGTCACTTCGATTAGAAAATGTATATAAAATTGTTTTAAGAATAGTATTACAATAAAAAAAATTTAAGTACAATATTATGACAAAAAATGAACCTAGAATGATATATTTTCAAAATATTCTCCTTTTGCGAAAAATGCTTCTATTATAATAATATTTTGCCTGTATACAGCTCAGACCTCTCTACAGAGGCTCAACTAGAATTTTTGAAATATATAACTTAAAAGTGGGTTTATCCATGTTTTACGACAACAGAAAGGGAGAAGTTTTAAGAAAAAAACGCCGATAATTATATATTTCAATGGGTTGTAACTCGGAAAATAATGTGAATTTTTCAAAACTAGTTGAGCCTCTGTACAGAAGTCTGAGCTATATACAGAAAAAAATATTATTATAATAGAAGCATTTTTCACAAAAGGAGAACATTTTAAAAAAAAGATTATTTTAAGTTAATTTTTTGCCAAAATATTGTATTTAAATAATGTTTTTTTATCAAAATATCCTTAAAACAATTTTATACATGTATTCTAATCTAAGTGACACTAAATATCATGAAAATTATCCATTTATGCGCTTTTTTAAAATCACGGTTCCGAACGTAGTCGGATACCTTAAACGAAAAAGAGGGAAGTAGAAAATAAAGAAATTTAACTAAAATAAAATGGAATTATAAGCATTTGAAATGCTGCAAATTTATTTTAAAGTGAGTGACTACGATAGTAACAATACAGTAAATACCTCGACTAACTCTACCCCGAATTAGGCGAACTCGGAGTTAAGCGATTTTCAAATCTCGTCGATTCCTCATTTGTTTGAGAAAAAAAAACCCGGTGAAATTGGTAATATGATTGAAAATCGCGTCGATCTTGCAGGGAAATAAATCTAGAAGTAGAGAGCGATGACGTTCAAGAACTGCTGGTTTCACACAATCAGGAGCTGACAACTGTTGAGCTGTTAGAAATTCATGAGCAACAGCAAGGCATTGAAGAACTTGAGAGTTAAGACCCAGTTTTTATCAGAAAATCGAATTACGGTTAGGAATTTGATAGAAGACCTCAGTTTATTTGAAAAGGGATACAAATTTTAGAAAATGTAGACTCCAACGAAAGCATATTTTTTCAACAAAAAGAATGAAAAGAATATTAGCCTTCTACAAGGAAATTTTGCGCGAAAAAAATCTTTGTTACTACTTTGATCTTGACTACTTTGCTAGATTTTATGAAACCTTCTTCATCAAATTAACTTCAGCTTGCGATTTTGTAGTAGTGTTAACTACGATTTTATTTAATTTTTTTTTTCTAAATTATTAATTTCTTTCGTCACCAGTACTAACTAAAAATATTTTATATGTATTTATATGTAAAATCACATACACCGACTTACGCGACAATCGCTCAGTGTCACCTATCGCCTAAATCCGGGGTATTACTATACTTAAAGATGT
The DNA here is from genome assembly GCA_019973955.1 of Trichonephila inaurata madagascariensis. Classification (NCBI taxonomy): domain Eukaryota; kingdom Metazoa; phylum Arthropoda; class Arachnida; order Araneae; family Nephilidae; genus Trichonephila; species Trichonephila inaurata. The sequence goes on from BMAV01020838.1 coordinate 56,357, forward strand.
ATTAAATTTCCTTTAGTTACTAAAAGTTGAAGTATAGTTTTTAGTGGAAATAGAAATAAATATACACAAAATGGAGCAAAAAACATTTTCTGTCTGAAAATTCGAACTCTAAAGTTCACAGATAAAAATGTAAAACACTATTGGTTGTTCATTCTTGTTTTGTTCCGTCATAGATTAGTCACAATTCCTTAAGGCATAAGACTACCCAAAATTCGTCATTTTGGTGAAAACTTGCGAAATTCCTTTTATAACTTATTTTATAGCCCATACATTTAAGATTCCAAAAACACTCAATTTTTGTTTCTGCGATATTTGGAAGCAAAGTTATAGCATGATTAGTAAACCGGAAATGGAGTTTACAAAACCGGAAGGAGATTCCAACGCAAAATATTTTTAAGATATTGAATTGAAATTTTCAGAACATATTTTATTTAGTTCTATTTGTGTTATGAATCAAAATCCTATCTCTCTGTATATATTTATGTACTTAATTGTTTTTTTGTAAAAAAAAATCATCAATTTTTTAAAAAGTTATGCTTTTGCATAAAATTTGGCAGATTTAAAAAAACTTTCAAAAGTATTATAAATCTTTTAACTCCTAACACATATAAGGATGTTATTCCAGAACTGTACAAATATTATTTGAATACACTTATTAGAATTTTGTGTTACCGGCAATTTTTCATCAAATTTTCACTAAAAACTACAATTGTTACAGTCCATAAAACTCTCCAGAAAACAACAAAAGATTAAAAAAATCCGAATTAGTTAAACATGAAGCTAAAGAGATCCTGACCTATAAAATATGGTGAGTTTAAAAAATGTATAATTAGAAGAAAATTTTTTATACTCTCTTATAAAATCTTTAAATGCATTTTCTGAGAAACTGTTTTACAATTTTTTGATTCACGATAAAGTTCATTACAGGTTTATATTGAATTGAAATTTTCAGAAAATGTTTCATTTAGTTTTATCTGCAGTCTAGACTCTTATCTAATCGCTATATATATGTTTATGTATTTTATTGCACTTTTTGTGAGGAAAATAACATTAGTTTCCTGAAAAAAATCGATTTTTGCATGAAAAATGACATATTTCAAAAATATTACAAATCTTATAGCTCTAAGCACATATAATGATGTTATTTATGTACTGTATAAGTATTAATCAAATATATTAATTAGAATTCTCAATACAAGCCTTACCGTATCGCAATTTTTTACTAAAATTTCACTCAAAATTCCCAATATATCCAAAACTAAAAATAGTTTTGGGAAATTGTACTTGAATTCCTAGTTTTATGCCCCATTTCAAATAAAAAAAGTGCTTATTTAGTTGAAAATTTATATATTTAAAAAAAAAGTGCTCCGAAGGTAGTCACATACCTTAAAAAATTATTATACTCAACATTACTTATAAAGTTAATATTTCGAAAGGATAGCACTTAAATGACTATGAATAATTAATATAAAATTCACAAAAGTTAATACAAAGAAAGAAAATCAATGTAATAAATAAACCATGATTATTAGCATTTGAATTTGTACCTATAACGTAATATCCAAGTTTAAAACATTTCTATCACAAAAGAAAGTCAATTTTCTCATTGCCTCATTAACCTACGGGAACGAGAAAATTTTTGTTAAGACCCACGCACATAGGTAAAGGTAGAATATCCTCACCTTTGACATTCATATTTAGAAAACCGGAAGTAATTAAAAGAATTCCTTTTATCTTACCGCGATCTTCATTTTTAAATTATCATTATCATTATTTTTTTAATATTTTCATAAGTCCCTTCACAAGTTTTTAATACCGTATATTTACGCGCACAAGCCGAGAATGTTGGAATTTTTTTTTAAAAAAAAAATTTAAGTAAAAGGATCGGTTAATATACAGATCCGCTAATCTATATATAGGGGGAAAAACCCGTTGTTTGAGAAAGACGTTTTTTATATTTTTTAAACATTTTATGTTATGCGTATGTAATTTTAATCTTTTAACTTTTAAGGGACTTTTTATTCTAAAAGAAAAAGAAAGAGAAACATAAATCCTTTGAAGTTAGTATCAGAGCCCGAGTATCCGAATTAGTACTTAAAATTTACATTTACTCAGGGGAATGTTTGAATGCATACGTTGATCATTCGGTGAGTTTTTCCTCCTGGACATAAAACAGTGGTCGACGATCACTTGCCGTATACGAATTTCTCTTTCCACTCATTCACCAAACAAATAAATGGCTCAAAAAGTTAAATCAGAGCAGATAATGCACAAAATAACAGATTAATGGAAAAATGTGCACCTTTATATATGATTATGATTTTAAACATATAATATAATTTTTTTTTTCAAGTCAATTCCTACTTAGGTCAACAAAAAATTTTTTTATTTTCCTGACTTTTTATTAAATAATTACAATTAATATCAATATGTATGTACAAATGACAGAATCACAATATTAAGTGGCAAAGTATAAAGTGATTTTACTTGCAATTTTTCATTTTTCTTTCTACATAGAGTGTTGGAATGTTATTTTTGTTTCTTGCAATTTATTCATTCATAAATCACATTCTCAGAAATTAGGCCATCCCAGGTAGAATTCGAACCCACGACCTTTGGATTATAAGCCCTACATGCTATCCAATGAGCTACAGGGACACAACGAGCAATTTTCCTTTTTATATATGGTGTTAGACTATTACTTTTGTTTGTTACTATTTATTTATTAATTAAATTTAACTAATGAATTAATGTTAGAAAAAAACTCTATTAACATCAAGTGTCATCCACTACAATTTTTAAAAAAATGTATTTGAACTTGAATGAATGAATCTAAAATATTTTATTAAAGATTGAAAATTTGAATAAGATATATATAAAACTTTACAGTCAATAAAATTGTTGAAAACTTTACGTTCAAAAAAGTGTGAAGGAACCTTACGTTCAAAAAAAGTGAAGAAGCCTTTCATTCATTGTTTTATTTTGTAAAGGAATCTGAAGGTTGTTTCTGTTCCGTTAGAACAAAAGGAAAAAAGGATATATAATAGATCTGAATTACATGAACACCTACGCTCATTGAATACGATTGAAAAGTTTAAGCTAATGTGATCATTTACAAGTTTATCAGCAGTACAAAGGGATATCAATTGCATCTACCGCCTACTGAGTAATTTAGATATATTTCAATATGGTAAAAATCAACAGAACTTTACACATTTCGAAAGACTTTTTTCTAACATTTCAAGTCATTTTAACTTGCTGCATGTGTATTTAATTTTTAATCCTTAAGATTATACCCTCAGAGAATAATTACCCAATTTTTCTTCAAGCTAATTCTAGAAAACTAGACTGCAAAATCTCGCGTCTATATTTTGATACATTTTATCAACCCTTTTCAGTTTCATTTATATTTCCCCAGGACAAAGGTCGGTAAACCACGGTTCTTCTGTCTTTTGCTTCTATGAATTATTTAAATTTAATTAATTATCCCTGATAGAAAATTGTTTCACTTTCTCCTTCGTAATCATTTAGTGAATAAATTTACTTACATTTACATGTATATTTAAATATTTGACTGGTTTAAGATAGTTATTTAAGATTATTATTTCTTCGCATTATAAATCATTTTTCACGAACAAAGCATTTATTTTCATAAACAAAGCTTACTGAGAATCAGTGAAAATAGTACAATTATTTTCAAATCAGTAAAACTTCAATTTAGTGGTAAAAGTGGCGCTAAGGGAAGACAAAGTAATGTCGAATGATTTCGACAGAATTCATGATTTTGAACAAGAGATACATTTAAACAGTGCTTCTCAAACTTACGATATTTGTGACTCAATATTCAATCAGAATTTTTATCGCGCTACTTTCCCGCTCAATACAATAACAATGTATTGAATTCAATAATACACTTTGACGCTAAAGCTACAATACGACTTTAACCTCTGAAGAGCCACTGGTATATATAAACGTCTCGCTAAGCTAAAGCGTTAAATGCCCCGGACGTATGTATACGTCTTTCCGCGAAGTACGATCTCCTCTGTGTCCTGCTATCCATAAAATTATTCTGGAATACAACAAAAGGACCTTGACAGTGTTTGCGAAGGATTTACTTATCGCAGAGGGCATCTTTTACTTATTTATATTTATTCCTTTTCACCCCCTCTTCAATACATCACATACGCTTGCCTACGTGGAAAACAGTGGCATTGGGAGCAAATGCGTAACTTTTAACTAGCAGTTAAGGGGTTAATTATAAACCGTACAAATGACAAAGATAAGAGTTAATTTTTATATATAATTGTATATATGACAAGTCCATGGGGTACTGGTAATCATTACACTTGTTCTTAACTCAGTACTGATAAATTAATTATAAAATACATTGCGCAGTACATTTATAAGTGTATTATATCAGTGCGAATGTGTATTTCATTTTTTTTTTATGTTAGAATGCATTTTGTTTGTTTAATTTCAGTAAATTGATAATTTTTTAATTTAATCTTTTGTTTTTGACTTTTCAATATGCTCTTGCCCCCCTCGTAGAGTTATGAGGCCCCTTAAAGGAGGCACGCCCAACAGTTTGAGAGAAACGCTGATTTAAATCTCTAACATAAGTGACAAAAATATATTCTGTATTTTATGATAAGCTTTAAGGTTAATAAAATAAGAGTTTTGGAATGACTTTTGTACGTAAAAACAACCAAAATCAATATTAATTTTTGACGTGAATACGATATTATTGGTACAGAATTTCTTGCACGAAGCTTGAAATTTAAATTCACAGCATTATATGAAAATTTCACAGGTGTGTTCTTGCTTTGAGACATAGAAATAAAAACATCTTCGTTTTTGATGAAGTGAAAGATGGACAAAATTGTATATTAAAATACAGTCCACTTTTCTCCATGTTACAAAACCCTATTTTGTGAATTTTTTCCCTTGAGACCCCAAGAACATTAGGGATGTTTTAAGACTTCCTGAGGCCATGAGCCCCAACACAAAAGTAGGCTCGGGGCTCTTACGCAAAAGTAAGCCCTGAGCTCCTAAACAAATGTAGGCCCTACCTATGACTCTTAAAAATAGACAGTGCATGACCTACGTTGTCAAAAACTCGTATAAACAACACCCCCAAACAAATGTGCATGACTTACAATCACACAAACCGGCTGTATTGACTACCGCCTTTTGGCTGAATGAGTAACGATGGTGTATGGTGATATGCACAAGCCTAAACATGGACGACGATCATCACATGTAACCAGTTGACTCCAAAATTACCAGTTTTTCGAAGAATACAACCAGAAATAACATTTGAACATTGAAATTATTCGAATTCATAATCTTATTAAGGTATCCGACTACGTTCAGAACTGTGATTTTGCAAAAGAGTATAAATGGATAATATTTATGATATTTAGTATCACTTAGATTAGGAAATGTATATAAAATTGTTTTAAGAATAGTATTACAATAAAAAATGATTTAAGTACAATATTTCGACAAAAATGAACATATAGAATGACCCATTTTCAAAATATTCTCCTTTTGTGAAAAATGCTTCTATTATAATAATATTTTGCCTGTATAAAGCTCAGAACTCTGTACAGAGGCTCAACTAGAATTTTTGAAATACTTAACTTAGAAGTGGGTTTATATCCATATATTTTACGACAAAAGAGGGGAGAAATTTTAAGAAAAACACTCCGATCATTATTTCAACGGGTTATAACTCTGAAAATAATGTGAAGTTTTCAAAAATCATAGTTGAGCCTCTGTAAAGAGGTCCGAGATATGTACAGGCAAAATATTATAATAGAAGCATTTTTCACAAAAGGAGAACATTTTGAAAAAAAGTTATTTTAAGTTCATTTTTTGCCGATATATTGTATTTAAATAATTTTTTTTGCCAAAATGTCCTTAAAACAATTTTATACATGTATTCTAATCTAAGAGACATTAAATATCATGAAAATTATCCATTTATGCGCCTTTTTAAAATCACGGTTCCGATTGATTGATTGAATATTAACGTCTCACTGTTCAGCAACACGAGGGCTTTATCACGGTTCCGAACGTAGTCGGATACCTTAAGGTTGAGTTGAGAGAGAGACGAGACCCTCATTTTGGCCGAGGTCCTAGGCCCGGACCCAGTTGGTCCATGCCTTAAGACGTCCCTGAAGAACATTAAAAGATGAATCGTTAATTAGCGAATTTACCACATAATGAGCTTTTTTTCGGGTTTTAGCGACTTCGTTAAATCGAGGTCCCGATAATAAAAAATATTGATTGTGTGACGTCTCTCGCGTCCTTCTGCTAACATAACTCCTATGTTCTTTGACGGCCACGATTAATGGCAAAACCTTTCCAACCCAATACCAAGAAGATAAACGAAGATAATATGTAAATGAGATATACTTTAAAAGGATAGAAGCTTTGATGATAAGTATCGCGGCAAGTTTAGAGATAGCTTAGTGTGGAATCTTTCAGATCAAGAGTTAGCTGTCCGATAGCTTTGGTAGAATTAGAAGTTCAATATAAAGAAGTTGGAATCGTCTTATATAAAGTTACATTATAGATATTACGGAATCGTTGAAGGAAGGAGATCTGCAAAAGGTAATATATTATATAGGAAGTTAGACGAATCTGTTAATTTATTATAATTAGGATAAATGTTCTAGTTGCGTGATCTGACTTGAATATAAGGTTTAATTGGGTGTTAACTCTCACTTTAAATAAAGTTGTCAATTAGAATTAAGTAATATAAGTTATTCTTAATAAAAGTTGTATTAAGAACCAACATGTCTCATCATTTTGATAATCCCACACCTCTAGCTTACGTGGATCGGAACGAATAGTATCACGGGAAAAGGGCTATGTCGAAATTTGGGGAGCACGAAAGTCATGATCGGGGATTGTTACCGACCCTCCAACTCAAGCGTATGCAAAATTTTTTTGGGCTTTTTTGATAGTTAGGCTCTCTTTTTGTTCTTGATAATTCCCCCTTTTTTTTGGTTTTTTTGATAGGGGGGTTTTTTTTGGTTCTTTGATAGCCTTTTTTTTGGTTTTTTTGCTAGTTTTTTCATTTTTTTTTGGGTTTTTTTTGATAGTTAGTCTCTCTTCTTTTCGTTCTTTTGATAGGGGGGTTCCTTTTTTTGGTTCTTTTTAGTTTTTCTTTTTTTTGGTTCTTTTTTTTAAGTTTGTCTTTTTTTGGTTCTTTGCTAGTTTGTCTCTCTTTTTTTGGTTCTTTGTTAGTTTGTCTCTTTTTTTGTTTTTTTGTTATTTTTGTTTTTTTTTTTTGGTTTTTTTGAAAAGTTAGTCTTTTTTTTTTGGTTTTTTTGATAGGGGGGCCCTTTTTGGTTTTTTGATAGTTAGCCCTCTTTTTGGTTTTTTTGTTAGTTGGTCTTTTTTTTGGTTCTTTGTTAGTTTGTCTCTTTTTGGTTTTTTGTTAGTTTTCTTTTTGGTTTCCCTTTGATAGGGGGGTCTCTTTTTTGGTTTTTTGATAGGGGGGTTTTTTTTTTGGTTTTTTTAAAGGTTAGTCTTTTTTTTGGTTCTTTGATAGTTAGTCTCTCTTTTTTTGGTTCTTTGATAGTTAGTCTCTCTTTTTGTGATTTGTTAGTTTGTCACTCTTTTTTTGGTTCTTTGTTAGTTTGTCACTCTTTTTTGGTTCTTTGTTGGTTAATCTCTTTTTTGGTTCTTTGTTAGTTTGTCACTTTTTTTTGGTTCTTTTGTTAGTTAATCTCTTTTTTGGTTATTTGTTAGTTTGTCTCTTTTTTTTGGTTTTTTTTGATAGTTAGTCTTTTTTTTTGGTTTTTTTGATAGTTAGTTTTTTTTTTTTGGTTTTTTTGATAGTTTTTTTTTCTTTTTTGGTTTTTTTGTTTATCTCTTTTTTGGTTTTTTTGTTAATTTGTCTGTTTCACCCCCCTCATGACTTTTCCCTTTTCCTAAAAAAGTTTGTCGCCCCTTGAAAAAAAATTTTGTTTTATAATTTAAATGTACCCATAATTAAAAAGATTTAAGATTACAGACGAACTGATATGCATAAAACTTTCCAGCATGTAATTTCATAAATTTCGGGGAAAAGAATTCCTAATTGTTTGAGTGTGGGAAAACAACACAGTAGTAGAGTTTAATTAAAAGTTTGACTCCTGCTTCATCCCTGTTACGAAAGAGTTAATTACGCTTAAAAGTCACGCATTGCAGTGAGCATCCTGCATTTACGCAATAAAAGGACAAATAATAAATACGGGGTGTCTGACACTTGATTAATGGCGATATTTATCTCCCATTTCTGGAAGGATTTCTGTAGATCAATAATTTTATATAAATACCGGTTAAATCAAAAAAGATTCAAATGATGTATGGAGATGGATGTGTCAACGTGATGTTTTCAGAAACACTGAAGAAAATTCTATACGTTAGAATTAGGAGAGGTTCTTGAAAGCAGCTAAAGCGAAAATATTATCATATTTTAAGATGCAATTCTGTTCTACAGTGTCCATTATTTATGAGAATTTTAGCAGTGACGAATTGACAGCGCCCCTCCCAAAAGTCTCCAGAACATTTATAGAATCTTTAGTGCATTATTAATTTGTTTACAATATTTTCTGGTTGCAGGAAGCGATACGCGAGTTAATTACCGACTACAGGAAAGTGCAAAATGACAGCATAAATTTCGAAGTAATTTGTTGGAATTTAAATTACATTTATTCATAAATCAACAAAAATGTCTGATAACAAGCACTCTTGTATGATCAATGGTATATTTTTCTCCCATAATCAAAATTCTTACTCAACTATTTACTCAATTCAGCTGAAGAGGCCAGTCTTTATTGTGACCTTATACGAGTTGATTTGAGGTGGTTAAGGTTTTTGTTTCACAAAGCACATGCCAAGCGAAATAAAATGGTTTGGGGGTGTGGGAGGTCTCTCTTAAATCGTATCTCAAAAATTTTCTGTGGTAGGTTTTCAGAAAAGTGGGAAAAGTAGATGTCGTTCTTGTCAGCTGTTTATGAAAACAGGAATAGTACTGTTGATTGGTCCTTCGAAAGTACAGCTTTTTAAGAATTTACACTAAGTGAAATATTATTATCATAAGTAATTCTCCCTTAAGAAATTTTGGCAAAATAAAAATGTATGTATATTAATACCTATTATATTGTAACCTATGAGTAAAATTAATGAGTAATAAAAAGCGCGTGAAAGGTAATAAAAAACAATGGGCTATCCGCGAGATCTATCTTCTCTAACTCGGGTTTATTTTGTAACGTCTGCTCAATAGCAGAACTCTCCCCATCTATGAATGTCAAGATTGACGTATGGAGGGTCAAGTGGTCCAGATGGGGCATTGCTTCTATAAAAAGGCACCGGCTGTACATAACAAGTGTGAACTGTCTCGGAGAATAATTTTGATGGCGCCACACCGTTTCTCTTTTCTCGACCCGTGTCATACCCGGGAATATAAAAAGTATCTTTCCCGAGATCCCGAGAAAGACACCTTATTCTTAATACATCAGTACATAAGAACTAGCTATTAAATATAATTTTAAAATGTCAGAACTCGACGGTTATTAGAGAAGCATAATTACTCTTATTGAAGCTCGTCTAGTATTTAATGCTTATAGTACACTACAACAGTGACAATTTAAGTTCATTTTGGGCTCTGGGCGAAGAAAATCTACAGGCCCCCTTGGCACTGGAGTATCGAAATTTATAACCAGAAAATCTGGTTAAGTCCAGCTTATCCGGCCCCTGGGCGCCCACCCGAAGCCCCCAATTTACAAACAGGCGCTGCACTACAGCACGGAAATCTAATTCAGAACGAAAATTTGAAAATTCATATTCATATATTAAGAAAATAGATGTGAAAAACATGTGCTAAAATTCTGTGAATCCTTCATAAAGATCAAGTACTTCTAGAAGAGTAATTCCTTAAAAAAAAATTCCGAATGTCAACCAAGTTATTTTTTAATAAATCATATTATAAACGGGATTACTTTTCTTTAAATCACGCGAAAAATTTTAGGTAAATAATATCAATTTATTTACTTGCATAAGAAATTGGTAAATCTCAAGATATTTCTCTTATTTACCCCAGTGTGGGCAACATTGTAGGATATGAATTATATAATACTTTCAATGTCTAAAGGTAATATTGTAACATGTTTGCATTATCGCAATTCATTTCGCCCTCGGCTTTTGGTATTATAGATTTTTTCTAAGCAATAAAACATTTTGGGAATATACTGTTCTTGCCTATTCAGTACATACTTCTGAGAATTTTTATATAATAAAGCAAATATTTCAGAAGAAAGAAACTGCAATTAAATAAGAATTACGAAAGGTGAAGATTTCTTGCATGTCGTCTTAATAAGGACAATTATAAGGTAATTACATCGTTACAACACCAAATTTATTACATTATTGAAGTAATTAAGTTCTTAATTAATCAGATGATATGCGTATGAATCTAGGAAATTGTTCCTAGAAAATTCTTGAACCATCTTTCGTCAATACACTAGAACGTGAATTGCATTCAACGAAAAAAAAAAAAAAATGAAATTTTGATCAATACATTGCTTTCTATATGAGTACTTAATGAAAAAAAAGTAAATATATAACAATAGTGACGTCAGTTTTTGATGAAATTTTTTTATCACTGGAAATATTTTGAATTTTCTTCAATTCAGAAGGGAAAATCTACAAAAACATCCATAACGCAAATTTAAGAAGATACAGTACGATTCTATTGACAAAAATCCGTCAAAAAATAAAATCTAATTTTTTTAGCCTAGATTATTTTTATACACTTTTCTATACTCTCACAAAATTTGAAAGCTCTAAGATTAAAAAACGCTGAGATGTGACAACTTTTACGTTCGTTTTTGTTCACAACCCAATGGCAAATCAAAACTTTAAAAACTGACTTATCTCAGAAAGATCAAATAACTAGTTTGACTTCATTTAAAATGCTAAGGCTTTTTTTTTCTATTGAGCCTAATATTTAGAAATGTTTTCACTAATTGCTAATAGTACATGGAATAAAAGTTGGTATGCATTTTTCAATCAAAGCGATACTTAATTTTTAAAAAATAATTGAATTTAAGATTTACACATTTTTTAAGGAATTTTCATTAAGCCTTCATAAAAAGAAGTATTGTACAAATACTAATCATGTTATCCCAAAACCCATACCAACTTATGTTATACATAGTTTGATGTATCTGTAAATCAAATTTCATATATGTACGTCAAGTTTTGTAGGAGGAGTAGCATTTTAAAATCACTTCATGAATTTTAAATTTTTTCCTAAAAAAATTAAATTGTTAGCTTTTTAAGAAATTTTGAGCACAAAATCTGTTTCACATAATACATACACATAGGGGACAGCCACAAAAATTTTTGAAAATCATTAAATTAAAAAAATTTGTGTAAATCGTACCATGTCCCCTTAAGAGTTATTCCGCAAGACTGTCTCCAATTGAAATATCTATATCTATATATACAGGGTGTCCCAAAAATAGTACCCAAAATCTGTACAGACTGTTTACGAGGAAAATACGAAAAACAAAGAAAGCCAGCGAAATGAAAAAACACCATATTGGACACATCAACAGTAGTATTTGCAAATATTTACAAAGGCAGATATTCAAAGTTTCCCTCATATCGAGGCAGGCTTGAGCGCTCCATGGAATGAATGAGTTCTCACGTTGCATCAGAGCGGTGTCCACTGAAGTACAAGCAGCACACTGACGAACAACTAAATTCCTTTATGTAGTCACTACGTCTCGATACACCAAATCCTTGAGATTGCCCCATAGGGAAAAAAATTCAACATCGAGAGATCTAGCGACGACATAGAGCCAGGACCCCAAGTCCAATCCAACAATCGGAGTATGCCCCACCCTGTCAATCATGTACAGGAGCACAAATATGGGCTGGAGCCCCATCATGCATCATGACTATTTACCGTATTTTCTCCACAAACTATGGCAGTTCTTTGGACATTATTTATGAACATTCAACAAGGATGCAGACATATGTAGATTCCTGGCTTATTTCGGAACACTCTGAATATAGTAGAAAAGTGTCTCATCCACTCATTTGCGGCGGTCTTCACCAAAGGACACATTTCCTGTTAGGGAACTAGTGACGTCTCAAAGGTCAAGTAGTTTCGCGGGGGAAAGTATTCCAGACTGGACATACCGACGTTTATGTTCTAAGTGAGATGGCGGGCAAAATTCCTCACCAATTACCGGCTTCAAAGTCCACCGCGAGAGGGGGACTTGGACCAATAGTGGAACAGTTATCCTGGCTACGTCTAAAAAGAACTGTCACTTCATCACGTGTCACTTTTGTGGGCGTGACGTATTTCACCTTTAAAGAGACACCTAAATGGGAAACCCAGAGACTCTCGATACTCTAAGGAGCTTCACACAGACTAGAGATACTTCTACAAGCTTCTATACTCTTCACGTACTCTCACACTGATGGACTTCCAGATTCACTTGGACACTTTCCCACTTACAGTGACCTATCAAATTTCCCATCTACGAGCATTCCAATGACGTCATAACGCCGTTTTCCTTAGGAGTGGTCTGGCCTTAACAAGCGATCTCAACAGCGCTGCACCTTAGCAGTACTAACCAGCGTCGCAACACATTCATCACATGATGACGAGAACTACAAGAAATACAGTCTTTAAATTTGGTAGGTATGTTCCTTTTGCTGAGTAGGATTCTGTAGATCTACATCTAAGTGGGATTACGTGGTGTTATAAATCAAAACTGCTGTTTTTGAATTGTCAAACTTACAGACTTGAAGTTGGCAGACATGTTTCCTTTGTTGAGTAGAACAAAGCTAAGAACGAGTTTTATGGAAATCAAATCCTAAAAGGGGTATGAAGGTGTAAAACACAAATATATAGATAATTTTAAAACTTAAGAAATTAAATAGCCATACAGCATCATGAAACACCCAGCCAAGAGGGTTAGTAAATGCAAGTATTATAATACTTAAGAGAAAAACTGTAGAAAAATCAAAAATTTTTGAAATATTGAGACTTTTTAAGAAAAATCACATTGCTTTTAATGAGTCTCATTAAAATTGCTGGAGAAATCAATTACATTTTACATCAGTTTTAAATGTTCCGAGAGGAATTCTTAGCTTTTCATTTCGATGTCTAAATGTGGTCCATGAAACAAATATAACAAATAACTTTTTCATTATTTCATTCCCAGAATATTAAAAAAAATAATAAAAATTTACAATATAGCTCATGGCTTTACATACGTTTATAGTGTGTCTTGAAGAACTTAATTCAAGTTTTTCAAAAATCATTTTCATTTCATTTTTCATTTTCAATTCCCTTTCAGATTTGATAAAACGGATACGAACACATATTAGAGAGAAAGTTGAAGGAATATAAAACAGGTGGTAGCATGCAAAGTTGAGTGAATATTAGAAATTATTGTTTCAAAGATACCAATTCTGAAAAATTTACTGATGGACAAAAAAATTAGCGCACCAAGAAGGAGTCGTCAAAATGAAACGAAATTTTACATACGAAATGAATACTTTGATATAAATAAATGATTAGAAAATCAAAGAAAAGGGTCATTTATTTCAGAAAAAAAGGTAAAAGAATGGAGGATTTAATACCCATTTGAACCCCCTCTTAGCGCGAATGCATGATGCGATACGATCGGGCATTGAGGCATACAAATTCCGTAAGATGTTTTGAGACATTTCGTTCCATATTTGCTGTAACCTTGCCTCTAGTTCACTCAAACTCGTGGGATGCCCAACTCGCCATCCCAAATGATCCCAGATATGCTAGATTGGAGATAAAATTTGGGGATTGGGCCGGCCAAGGATGGGTAGTAACAGTGAGGAGACAATCTTGTGACACCCGTGCCGTGTGAGGCCGAGAATTATCTTGTTGAAAAATGGCCCCTGGGAGCCGTTGTATCAGTGGCAACATATGTGGTTGCAGGATGTCATGGACATACCGCTAAGCTGTCATGGTGTCACGGATCAATACTAGGGGTGACCGGGTATTGTAGGCAATGGCACCCCATACCATCACACCAGGTGTGGGAGCGGTGTGTCGCCGTAAAGCAAAGGCAGGATTGAGGCGTTTACCACTGGGTCTCCATCCACGAACACGATTGTCATCACTGCTGAGATTGAATCTAGATTCGTCGCTAAAGACGACCTGGTTCCATTCCGCTGCAGTCCAGTTTCCTCGTACACAGCATCACTCCAAACGGAGGCGTTGATGGGTGGGCGTCAAGTGCAGCACACGTAATGGGTGCCGCGATCCCAAATGTCCTTCCGCCAGGCGCCTTCGTATGGTTCGAGAAGACACAGGGGCCCCTAGTGAAGGCACTACCTGTGCCTGGATGGAGGCGGATGAAGCAGTTGGCTATACGCGTGCATTTCTTACGATGTGGCGGTCTTCTCGACGACTGATCTGTCGAGGGCGTCCCGAGCCTGATCTTCGTGTAAATGACATCTCTCGGATCAACTAGTCCCAACATTTCCTCACAACACAATCAGAGCGGCCAAATTTACGAAGTACTCGCTTAGCTGACCACCCAGCTTCCAACATGCCGATGATTCTCCCCCTCTCAAACTGCGATTCATATTGTCATATTGTCTTCCAAAACGGCGTAATGGCATGTCTACCTCAGCTGTTACTTTGTAAACGATTAAGCACACTCAAACAAGCTTTGGTTACCTGTTTTACACTTCACGGAGAACGACGTTAAACGCCCTCTCCCGGTTGTACGCAATGCGCAATCACGCTGCCTCTCTAATCATTTGCATATCTCCCCGACATGTACCTTCATGCCAAGTTTCGTTACGATCCCGCAATTATTTCTTGGTGCGGTAAGTTTTTTGTCCATGAGTGTATAATGGGCTGTTGAATACGGGAATTGCTATGTCGCAACTCAATTTAGCCTTGGCCACAATGTGACAGATTTTTCAAAAATATTGGCTCTTTGAACGAGAAATTCCTCCTGAATTTTAGAATGGGAAATGTTTTCCTAGAGTACACTGGATTTCATGATATCTGTATATAACACTCTGAACAGCATTTCAACATAATCCCGTCCACTCATCTATGGCTCTCTTATAGTTGGACAATGAATGCAACCATGATCGATATGTCTCAAACTTTTTTCAGAAACTTCAATCAGAGTTAAACCTGCTTCCTTAACCAGCCCAATCTCTTGACCTCTCAATGCTATTGAGCAGGAGAAGGTGGACATTTCCAGGGTAAGGGCTACTTCTAATGTTTTCAAGGTGTTGTGATCTATCCAGTCTCAATTCTATGCAAGTTTTCTTTTTCTTTTTTTTAACAATTGTTTCTAGCATTGTATCCCTCTTTTTAAATATGACATATTACTATTCTTTCTACAAAAACACAAAATTGTCAAATTAAATGCTTGGACAACTATGAACGACTGCTAAACCGTGGCAGGGGCGGCTCTAGGGCCGGACAAACCGAACCACTACAAGGGGCGGCAATTTCTAATGGCGGCATTTGCATTGAATTTGAAAAAAATATTTTTTTTTGTTACAAACAAATTTGATATATTTTCTGAAATACAATTGGATCTGAATTTGGTATTTCATTTATTGTACCTTACTTCCTTATTTTGTACTTTGTATGTTTAATGCCAGGTTTCTTTTAAAGTTGAAACTTAAGAGCTCAAAGCGGGTGAGTGAGTGAATATTAACGTCGCACTATTCAGCCATACTAGGGCTTTTGGCGACAGACCACGTAATTTTGAACCATGGTCAAGTGACGTGGACGACACCGAGCTGGCACCCCTCCTAACTACCACACCACACCAACGGAGGACGTTTCAGCTCTCGACAGATTTAACGTGCATCGCTGCCCCTACACGGTGGGTCTTTAGTGGTACTGGGCTCGAACTCATGACATGCCTGCCATGACCCGATACCTTGACCACTGGGCTACCGCAGCCCGCTCGAAGCGGGAGTATATGCTCAACACGAAATCAGAGATAAGTTTACACATCTTTCACTAGTAATTTTTTCCCCATCCCGGAGTATGGTCACAACGGACATTCCTTTCACCCATACGACGTCCGATGTCAACTATCCAAAAGAGGACAGGGGCAATAAAAGTTTTTTTGTAGATAGAAAGTCACAGAAGTTTTATTTTAGTCTTGAGTGTAGTTACTAAAAGTTAAAGTAAACGTTTGTGATCCTCACCATCAATAGACTCATTTTAGAAAAAATTGGCATGCTGAAATGGGCGATTCCTACTCGTTCAAAATAATAACAGGTAATTATGTCCTTGATTTCGAATTATTTTGTGTGTATTCACTTAAAATTATACACACACATATATATATATATATATATAATATTGTTATGCCGCCTTTTTGTTCGCAAGATTTATTCAAGTTTTATAAGTGTGTATCAATGTGAACAATTTATCTTTTTTTAATTATAATGTTTTGCTTTGGTGAAGAGAGGGGCGGCATTTTCCATTTTTGTCGGGGCAGCAAAACTGCTACAGCCGCCCTGACCGTGGCGTATTCTATGTAGCAAATAGCCGCGAACCAATGAATCTGGATCCGACGTATGAACTTCATTTGTTCGGCCAGTCCTGCGCCACGGAATATTAAGGCGAGCGTTCCCCAAAAGTGCGGTTATGGAGCCCCAGTCAAACCCAGAGTAAGCCGGGAAAGTTGATTTTCCCACATTTATTCCCCCCCTTATGGCGAGGGGGAAAATTTTTTTTATATGGTTGGCAGCAGTCATCGCTTTTCCCCTACAGGGCGGAACGGTTAAAAAGTCATGGGGTTTCCCAATGAAGGTGTACTCAATTCTGCACATTTATCGAACGATTTGCTTAAAAAACAAGTAAATCGATTGTGAAAGTCTTTAGGCTGCGGCTGATGTTCTTTTTAAAATTTTTTTAGCATGAGCGTCTGAAGTATTAGTAAAGCGGTCACTCCAAAATGTTTTAGCGGTCCACCGGTCGATCGCGATCGACTTACTGCCCAACAGTGCTATTGAGCCTTTGTGGAACGAAGTCAAAAGATCACTTCAATGCTGGGAAATTTCCTCATTGTGATGTATTGGGAACGAAAACACACTGAATCTGGAAATAAATATATTTAAGTCTCGTTTTTAATAACCCGACCTGCCTTCAACACACCTCGCCCTTTTTTTACCCTCAGCGTTTCAAAAACGGTTTCTTTTCACTCGATATCTCAATCAAATTTGAATGGGGTTTAACTGCGCATTCGTTTAGAAGAGTATCTTGGAACGTAGGAGAAATGGGTTTCTAAGATCCTTTTCCCCTCTAAAATTTTTAATGGGTCTCTTTGGGTTTATTTGTCATTGCAAGTTAACTTTTTTTTGGGAGTAATTGTTCGTTACACTATTCAATCTGACTCAAACTCAGAGCCACCATTATGTCATCAGGGGTCAACATTCCTCAACAACTAGTTGAGTCCCCCAAAAAAAAAAGGCCGGGATGACGAACCCGGGGGCGCGTGCCCTTGTTTGGGACGCGACACAATATTTTTGGGGACCCCCCGATCAAAACGGGTTTTCATTTTGTTCAAAATAACAAAGTTCACTATTAAGTATTACAAAAAAAAAACATGATCGGACGCGGTGCGTGGGGTGGCGGGAAGCACACTCGTTTGCTATATATTGTCTTACAATCCTAATATAAGTTACTGGTCATCTAATCTGTAATACCAGAAATCACACTAATGTTACTTTAATTTGAGTTACATGTAAACGAAAACATTTACTAAAGTACAGTAGAAAAATTTATTTTTTTCGAAGTCAAGATTTTTGAATTGTTAGTATTTATTTTTATTATTTTGCCCATAATAAAGTAAAAAAAATTTTGATGGCACGTTTATAACTCATTAAACATTGCTTCAGAAAAAATGGCACGTGGATACATAAAGGTTCGCCACCCCTTCGTTATTAGTGAACGAGTATTTATTAAAGTTGTACAAAAAGCAATACGAGGGCTATTGTGATAAACACAACACCTGAGCCGGCACTTTCCCACGTACTTCATAGCGTGAGGACTTTCAGCCGCGTGGAACACGCATCACCCTCTCTACACTGCGGGCCTTTAGTGGCATCAAGAACCCGGAACTCGACAATGCCAGCCACGAGTTCGTGACCATGACCAATAAATATATAGGCTACAGTATAATTTAATTAAATGTAACAATTAAAATGTAATTTTCAAATTTGTTATTGAAGGGTTTAATTTTATTGGCCATTCAATGTAACATAAATACTACAAAGAATGTAGAATATATTTTATTCTGAAAAGCGTTTTTGCGAGTTAAAGGATACTTAATTTAAATGTTGAAAGAGTAAAATGAAATATGTAAATCGAAAAGGGGAAACCAAGAAAAAAATGGAACATTAAAACGAGAATTTGTTCATTTTCAGATTAACAGATGGCGGCACCAGCAAACCTAAAATTTTATTTTTATTAGGCTTTTCTTAGTACGAATTTTAAAAATCCCTCTTATACCTGATACTTTTACACTTAAAAAAGGAAATATACATCGAGAAATAACACACAAAACAAAACGAATGTGGACAACAGTCAAAGATAGGATTATAGATTAAAGTTCTTATATGAAAAAAAGAAAATTTTCACAGAATCGAAAGTTAAAAAATATTCTGTAAGTGTATATGATTTTAATGGGTCATGGAACAGCATTATCATAATTTCATAACATTCTCATTCTAAATAATGTTTTTCAGTTATATTTTTGAAGCTATGTTCTTTATTTCTTTTTTGTACAATTGTTAATGATAGCAATAGGATAAAAAAAATAATTAATTTAAAAAAAGGTTTATGGGATAAATTATACCTTAAATTTTTGCTCAGGCAGACACAGACGTCCCACATTGAATTCAGTAAAATAGTTAATCCAGTACCGTATTCAAACAACAGTTATAAATAAAAGAAATCTCGTGGGAATTTAATTGAATGAATTGTGCTAGGACTAAGAGATAAAATAGGATTAATTCGTTTATATAATAAAAAAAAGATGAAAACAAATCATAAACAAATAGTTTAAGCTTAAATACCACGCATTTGCGGTAAGTAGAAAAAACTTAAGGGATATAAAAAGGATAAAAACGGTATATGCACTTTAAAAACAAATTCTTTAGAAATAAATGTTATTAGGAAAAATAAAATGAGTTCTTTATTCAAATATTAAAGTGATATACATATCTTTAAATGAAAAAATAATTATTATTCATTCTATCCAATTATATTTTTTATAGTTTTAGCATTTTTTTTTCAACAAAATATAATTGAATAGCTATTATAATTCTTCATCTACATTTCATTTCCAGTTTTCCTTATTTATATATTCTTTTTTCAAGCAAAAACGACGAAGGTCATTTGGCAAATGAAATACATCAGCTTGTATTTCATATATTTTTTTTTATTTCTTTTTCATTAAGAAATAAAAATAATTATAGTTGATATAATTTTTAAAATGATTATTCGTAAATTCTTGTGGTTGCTTTTTTTTTCTTTCTAAAAATTTTGAATTTTTTAAAAACATTACTTACAGACTGATGGTTTTTTTTATATATAATGTCGCACTCAGAAACAACACAGGGAATAATGGGGGGATGGATATCCAATGGGACGATGCTCACTCCAAGGGTTGTAGCTGCAAATAAGTCTAACCCAGGGGTGTCCAACACACGGCCCGCGGGCCACATGCGGCCCGCCAGTACGTAAGTTGCGGCCCACCGACTCTTTTTTTAAAAATTTTTAAACATCGGACTTTTAAAGTTTGTTTTCATTTTGAAATTTATTTCAGGGGAAATTTATATCTATCTATCTATCTACAATGTATTTGCCTGTTACCTGTTTTTGTTTTAAAATAAATCCTTTTTGATAATAGAAATGTTCTTTAGATTAAAATAGATTTATATTTTATCAAACAGTTACATTTGATTTTCTATAGTAAATTACTTTTTGATAAATTTCGAATTATTACATTATACTTATCGCTTTACTATGGATAATTTTTATGATTCTCTGTGTGTGCGACTTCTCCTTTTCTGTTTTGCGTTACTTAAAAATGCAGAGGCAGTCAAAAGATGTTTTAAAGTTTAAAAAATATTCAGCACGGTAAGATAAAGGACAATGTATACTTAATCGTTTGGTGACAGCACTATCAAATTTCACCAATGAGTAACGAAAGATCAATTCAATAGGAGCACCGTAATTTTTCAAAAAAATGGCAACTGTAATATTTTAAACATTATTTGATCATTGCATTATTATATTATATAAACGTTATTATATTATTTGTGTCTGTTTACATGAAAAATAATGAAAACAGTAATAATAATTCATTCTGTTTTAAATTTTCACTCCAATAAATGTTTTTTTGTTTCCAAATCTGATATAAAGGTACATATTTTTATGTGCGGCCCGCGAGATTATAATGTTTTTTTCGAAATGGCCCGCAAGGTCATTTGGGTTGGACACCCCTGGTCTAACCCTTCTCGTGCATTAACTCTCTCCCCCCACCACATTTAGCAAAATTTATTGAGCTAAAATTTCGCCTTTTTCAGAAGTTCTTACAGCATTTGTTTAAACATTAACAACACTGTTTCACACAAAATACAAAACGCATGTAAGAGGTACAAAGAAAAAAAATGACCAAAGAAAAGTAGAAAAAAAAGGAGAGTGAAAAGAGGGATGGATATTGGCAAGGGCTTTCGTAATTTTCTATTACTGTCAAAAGAAGAGAGGAAGGACTGTGAACTGGCACCAAACACTCTCTAAATATCTACACCACATTAATGTGAGGACAGAATTCCTTTGCAGTTTTAAGTGCACACACACATCAGATTTTTATTTATTTGTTTACTTATTTTTTATTAATTTATGCAACTATTATATCAGCAACCGGTATAAAGAAGAAGAAATCGTAGTAGATATTTCAATTTCTTAAAAAATATATTGCTTCTTTTTTTTCAAAATTATATTCTAATGTAAACTGTTTACTACAAACTAGATTTTATTACTTAATTGATCACAAAACAATTAATTATTCGAATTTCAATCCCGAAATCTTTGGAGTAAATTTTTATAGAATTTTTTCTCCGACTTATGAATCTGTCTCCTTTTTTTTCATTAATGACATCTGTGGGGACAGAATTGCGGTTAAAAAATAGTTGAAGAGCTTTTTTAAGCTCTATTACTTTTAGAACTATACAAAATAAATGAAATCGTGACTTCAAAAACACGCGTGTACAAACGCACAATTTAAGTTTACAAGACACTTACATGTTAGGTGCAGAGGCTCCCAAAATATATTAAATACTTTTGAATTTCCTAATTTTCCTAATCCTTTTGTAGTTTCTAGAATGTAACATGAACACCTTTTCTATCAAATATACCATCGAAATGCATTTATTTTAAAACAAAAGATGTGGTGTTCCAACAACACCATAATAGAATACATTTATATGTAAAATACAACACACACATTTCGATTCTATACTTTCACTTCTAATCCAGATTTAATCATGAATGGAAGACAACGGTTTATTTGAAGAATGAATGGCAACACGCGAGAGAAAGATTATTGCAGTAAATACACGAAAGATTTTAGTAAAAGAACTTCGAGTACCTAATAATAGAGTGTGGAATTGATTAGTAGTTGCATAATACTTTCCGGATTTGTGTTAATAAATTTGGAGTTTCTCTTTGTCTACTAAATCATGGAAGAATATAGATTGTTAACAAACAGTTTGGGATTAAAACTGAATTAATATTACACCCTTTTGTTAGTGATTGTATCTATGTTTTGAAAAGCATTAAAATACAGTGAGAATCGTTTAACGCGAAACTGAGGGCACTGAAATATTTTTTCGTGTTAAAAAATATTGCAAAAAACCATATATTTAACGAAAATTACGTTTATTAGAGAACATTTTATTTACTTCGATATGTATATATGCATACACCTAAAAAAATCTATGAAATAAAAACATCCACAAGAACTTAAAAGAAATTTAATTAAAAATTTTCATGTTTTTTGAAAAACAAAACATTTATTGAGTTTTCGGAAAATAATCTGACATTTTTGTTTGCATTGTCTTTTTTAGCATCAAATTGTCAACAAAGTATTCAATGCTGTCCATTTTGTTATTCATTTCATGTACATTTAAATGACTGCGCGTACAGATAAGAGAGTTATAGCGCGTACGAGAGATGAGATGTTTTTGTGCAGCGTTTGTAAGGGTGAAAGGAGTTTAGAAAAACAAAATTGGCTTGTGTCTCAAGCTATCCCGATTGTATTTTATAGTCAAGTTAGCCTCATTTGTACAAAAACGTGAAACCGCCTCTCTTCCATCTCACAATCCTCTTAAATCTCGTCTGCGTGGCTGAAGCTTTCTGTATTTTGTTCATTATCGGAAGAGAAATCTTTTCGTGTTAACCGATTTTCGTTTTGTGTTAAGAGAAAAAAAATACATGAAAACACATTGTAGTTAATCGAGACGTCATATTTCGTACTTACCGATATTTCTTCTAAAGTGTTTTCGCATTAAACCTACTTCACTGTACATTCTTCACACTTCACGGTCTTTTTTTTTTTTTTTTTTCCTTTTTCAAGATAGCTCTCGATGTCATTGTAAACAAATATATACAGTTGTTCTTAAAAATTTTCCTTTATAACAGGGGTGTCCAACACGCGTCCCTCCAGTACGTAAGTTGCGGTCCGCCGACTCTTTTTTTTAAAAAATTTTTATATATCAGGTTCTGACAGTTTTTCATTTTGAAATTTATTTGAGGAGAAATTTATTTATATTTATATAAATCTACAATATATTTGCCTGTTACATGTTCTTGTTTTAAAATAAATCTTTTTTGATAATAAAAATGTCCTTTAGCTTAAAATAGATTAATATTTTATCAAACAGTTACATTTGAGTTTACTATAATAAATCACTTTTTTCATAAATTCCGAATTGCATTATGCATATCCTTTACTATGGATGGTACATGATTTTCTGTGTGTGCGACTTTCATTTCTCTTCCTTTTCTGTTTAGAGTGCCCAAAGAGCAAGATGCAGTCAGAGATGTTTTAAAGTTTAAAAAAAAATATTCAGGACGGTTAAGATAAAGGGCAATGTATACTTAATCGTTTGCGAATGACAGCACAATCATATTTCAACAATGAGTAATGAAAGATCAATTAAATAGGAACACCTTTTTCAAGAAAATGACAACTGAAATTTTTTAAAATTATTTGATCATTGAATTATTATATTATCATGTCTGTTACATGACAAATAATGAAAACAATAATAATTTTATTCTTTTTTAAATTTTCCCCAATAAATGTTTTTGGTTTTTGTTTCCAAACCATGTAAGTTACATATTTTTATGTGGGCCCCACGAATTATAATGTTTTTCCGAAGTGACCCAAGGTCATTTGGGTTACACCCCTGCTTTAAAATTTTTTTCCCAAATGCTTTTTCTTTGACTTAAGGGTAAAACCCAAAATTGCCTTTGACAAAAAACTAGCATAAAAAATTTAAAAAAAACGCCGAGTATGCTTTTTTCCCCAAAAAATTTATAAAAAAAGTCGTAAATTTTTGTAATTATCAATCATCAAGGCGAAAATGATGCGGAAAAAAAAATTTTACAATCAAATTGCTGTACAGTTAGACGCCAATGTGACTATAGTTTTATCTATAGTAATCCTATCTAAAGCTAACACACTGTATCCATTCATTTGTTACTTTGAGCATTATCTTCTCTAGTTTAACTTTCTGTACATTTTTTGTACGGAAAATGAGTGCAAAAAGAAATTCATATACTGCATGTGATAGTCGACCTATGTGTCATGCACTGCTATTAATGCTCTCAATATGTGTCAACAGTAAAAAATGCTCCTTGCTGGTTGGATGATTTGCAAACAATCCCTTTTCCGCAAGACGAAGGATAGGAGAAAAAGCGTTTTTAAACGAGTCAACTTCTGGCACACATAACAGAAGGTACAGACAAGCGATCAACTGGCACTTACTGCTGTGCCACTCCCTCAAGCACTCGAAAACCGCGTCCTCCTCCCGACTAGTTAGGTCAACTAATAGGATATTATGGAAGCTACACTCTTCACATGCAGATATTTGTATACTGAAAATGAAAAAAACGTTTTGTAGCACGTTCGGATTCAATAATTGTGCTGATGAGTCCGGCACTCCCTTTTCAGTCAACTTTGTATCCTCGTGTGAAAGGAATTCTCTCACCTCTTCACTCTAGAGAGTGTTGAGAAAAAACGAATTGACAGGCACAAAATTGCCTGGTGTGATAATAGCCTTATCACTGGCACGAGAAGGAATTCCTTTTCATCCTTGTCGTCAAAAGCATGGTATAAGTTCCGTAATGGTTTGGTTAAAAACCACCTTAATTGTAGGGGTAATATTTTGTGTCAATCTGTTTTAAAATCGCATCAGATTTTGTTTTTATATCACCGCACATGCAGAACTTCAAACTATTTTACAATAACTGAGAGAGAGAGAGAGAGAGGGCACAGAATTTGATTAAGTTTAAATAAATTTGAAAATTCAATGTGTAAATGTCGAGATATCTCTTTTCAAAAAGAAGATTAAACTATCTTTCAATTTTAATTATTCTGCGAATTTCTGTTAATCCAAAAATTAATTAAGGTGTCTGAATTTTGGCATTTTATGAAAGGAAAATTAATTACGGGAAGTGACTAAAAATATGAATTTAATACACGACGAATATATTGGAGTGAAGAAAATTTATCGCCGAGTTTTCTCTGAGGAATTATAATATACAAGATAATTTATACAGATAAAAAATCATTAAATTATAAACAAAAATTAAAGCAACGCAATCTAGAAGCTACATTTATAGAGTCAGAAAATTGCAATATTTTGTAAAGTATGAAATTAGTTATCGTTTTTGAATCATAATGCTTAGGTGCATATGTCCGCCAAAAATAAAAATTTTATCAAAAAAAAAAGTGAGGATTTAATGTCAATTTAGGCAAACTTTTGAAATAGTGAAAATCCTTGTGAAATTATGTAATGAGATCTTATGTGAGTGAGTGTTTATTAACAAAGCACTACAAAGCAACACAAAGGGCTATTGGTGACGGACCGCGTAATTTTGAACCATGGTCAAGTGACGAGGACGACACCTGGTGAATTGCCCCCATCCTCTCCAAACTACCACACCACACCAACGGGAGAACATTTGAGCTCTCGACAGATTTAACGTGCATCGCTCCCCTACATGGCGGGTCTTTAGTGGTACTGGGCTCGAACTCATGACATGCTTGCCATGATCCGATACCTTGACCACCGGGCTACCACAGCCCTCTCGAATTCCTGAAGTGTCGGCCACGAGTTCGTGACCATAACCACAAGGTTACCGTGGCCATAAATGAAATTGGTCCTTGTGTGGTAGAAAAGTGTGAAACACAAGATATCAGCACGAATATGCATCGTATCGTCTGATAGTATGACATTCATTGCTCTAAAATCGATCAAATCATTGAGGTAAACCCGACCAGAGACGTCTTAAGGCATAGACCAACTGGGCCCGGGCCTTTGGCATAGGGGGTCTCGTCTCGTTCGACTCAACCTTAAGGTCATGATTCGAAGATAATTTCAACGGTCAAAATCATTACATTTCAAGGTTGTGGTGCAAAAAAAAAGAAGGAAAAATGAGAACTTAAGACCATATGTCAAATGGCTATGTGTGATGACAGGATTCCATGTATAGGTCTAGGCCTCACATCATACATTATCATTACTCATTCAGTCAAAAGGCGGCAGTCGGTCGAACCGGTTTGTGCGATTGTAAGTCATGCACATTTATTTGTTTCGGGTTGTTGTTTACACGAATATTAGACAACGTATGCTAAGTACTGTCTACTTTTAAGGGTCATAGGTGGGACCTACATTTAAGTAGGAGCTCAGAGTCTACTTTTAAGTAAGGGTCCAGGGCCCAAGAAGTCTTGAGATGTCCCTGAACCCGACCATGGGTTCCGGAGAGAATATGGTAGCCCTTTAGAAGAGTTTCAGAATCTGGGCTGGCGGACGGATCAAAAAGAAAACACATGCAGTTGATGTGTGTGACGAGCGGTACAGTAAAATAATATAGTATAAAGTACAAGTAATGACTACGACGCAAGGTGGAAGTCGGACCGATCGCGAGTACGGGTTTCATTTTGGCAAAACTGATTCAAAGTATTACCGGATTTATCGGAGCAAATCACACTGGGAGTATTTAATACAACTTTACATTTTAACTGAATTGGGTAAAAACAGAAACATTGCATTAAAGCTGTTTCGTTGACTGTCTTCAATGGATTTGGGTTGGCATCTGAACTGGTATTTCATTTTTCAGCATGAAACAGTGTAGAAGGCCTTGATTGAAATTTATATCAGCTACTGCTGTTAGTATTGTATTTTGATATCGGTAACCATTACAAAGATAGAGGGAAATACAGTTGTCTTATTTGTATGTTACATTATCTCGTGTGCGTAAAAAGTTTTACATCTAAATTAACCCCTTAACTGCCGATTAAAATTTACGGGATTTGCTCCCCAGTGCTATTGTTTTTTGAAAAGGCGCGTATACGCAGTTTATGGGGGTGGGGAGAAAAGTCAAATTTTTCTCCTTTGAAAACACTGTCAAGTTCATTTTATTATATTCCAAAGCATTCGGAATAGTTTTATTGACAACAGCGCAAAGAAAAGGATTGCATTTCGAAAAGAAGTATATATACGTCTGGGGCATTTAACGCGCCGGTTGAGTGAGACGTATAAATGCGCCAACGGCAGTTAAGGGGTTAAATAGAAATACTCATACGCGGTAGCCTTTATCTCATCTTCTATTGTGAAATTAAAGTCAGCACTTCAGTATGTTGCATAAGCAGCTGTTCTGAGAAATCATTCCTCGACCACACGGTTCAAAATTGCGAGGTTCGTCGCCAATATAGCTCGTTATTGCTTTTATAAACATTCACTGAAAATTTCATCATACGTATTATGCTGACATATATCCCATAAAATACTTAATGGTTGTCATACCTTAATTCTCACGCTCGTCTTGTTTGTACACCTCAATAACATCTTAAAATGACGTCTATTTACTTACTGGTACAATTTTGACCTAACCTAAAAGCTATATTAACAGATATAAGTTGTTGGTTTTTTTTCCTTCAAATGTTATTGTTGTTTTGAAATATTTTACTTTAAAAACACATTTTAAAAAGTAAAAAGTAATTTATAGGCTAAAAACATTCTTGAGTTAGCAGGTTTAACATATCTCAAAGTAATGGCTGCTTTTAATTTGATAAGTATGATAGAAATGTCAGCTGTGTTGTGGTTGTATGGTTTTCAGCTGAACACACAATATAACTGCTGATCTTCTTGATATATTGGAATGTACATTGATATATAAAAAATCGAATGCGTAAATACATAAATTATTTAAATCTTAAGTCTTATTTAGATGAATTAAATGTTTTATTTTTATAGTCGAATAATTCTTTCAGACGGAGTAGTAAAAACGAAGGAAAATGACTAAAACAACCAAATCAAATAAAAATTTTAAAAAATCTAAATAAAAATTTGTTTTTTGTATTGATGAGTTCAATCTAAAATGCAGACAAATGTTTTGAATTAAAGCAAATTATCGAAATTATATATTTTTATATAAAAGTTTCTAAAAATATATTGTTGAACTATTAATATATAATTATTTAATAAATTTATAATATTCAATACAGAAGATAACTTCTTGGGGTGTATTTCTGTATTGTTATACAGCAGGTGTGTCAAACTTGCGGGCTGCATATGGCCACCAATGAGCAATTTTCGGCCTGGCCATTATATTGGCGTACAATGATATATAATGAAATATCACAATTTTTCCCGAAATATGAAAGATAGTAGCAGAGAAGAGATGTTAAGTGTCAGATTAATTGATTGATTACTAACGTCGAACTGTTCAGCTACAAGAGCGCTTTTGGTTTAAAAAATCTAATGTATCTAAAAGCAATTTTATTTTAAAATTTTGAGTTTTTTCGGTACCCTTTTAACAGTTTCACACAATTTGGCGGCATACTAGCAATAAAATAAGTTTAAAAGACTTTTACTTATCTGTAATACACTATGTGTAAAATATTTTATAATAATAATTTTCAATGTTAAATATATAGTAATATACACCACAAAGGCAACAAAATGTTTCTTGAGCAATTACTTATAAATTAATTATAAAAATACATTTAATGAGAAATTTGAGTTTGATGATTTTTGATAATTTCGTTCAAATTGGGTCGCAAAAATGACAATTCCTTTTCGTTATCTACATTTATAAATCTCGATGTTTTTTTTTTTTTTTTTGAATGCTGAAAATCTGAATTCACGCAAATAAGATGTAGAAAATTGTAACAATGTTTTTAAAGCTTTTGGCTATTATGAGATAATCGTCTCTAATTTTAATCCAATAAATTAATTGGTTCTTCCGAATGTTTTTAAATTAAATCTTGTGAGGTATTCACCCGTGGGTGATACCTTACTCCTAACTTATCTTCGTGACCTAGAGGTGTAGGACTGAATGAAGAACCAGGCGTTGCCCTGATCTTAAAATGTTTTTATTAAGATCTTAGCAAACACTAACAATGATAATATTTATATTACAGCTTAACGGATCTGAGGGTGAGAAAACACACAATACGTATTACCAAATAGCGCGATCTTAACCACTATATTTAACTTTTCTCATCTATTCCTAATCTTTGTTTTATATTACGGTTACTAGCGGGGTACTAGGAATGATCCACCTTAATCTGCGGGCAACCGCAATCCTCTCGGATCCTAAATATCCTTTTATCTCGCGTGAAGATTTGTATCCCTTGACTTGATCGTTCTGTCACGGATAGCTTCACATTCAATGATGGCTTTCTTTCGCTGCTTCAGTTCACGCCTTAAACCGACTAGCATAATCACTTCCACAGCACGCCCGTTAAACTTCTGTTGTTTAAAAGGTTTCTAATTTGCATGTTCACGTTTCGCTTCTGGATTTGGTTGGAAAGGATTTGCCTTTTTCGACCCCAAATAACCCAAGAGGAGTTTTTAGTAGAAAACGCGATGAGCTCGTCACAATCTTGATTATTACAGAGAGAAATTAGTTCTTTCTCTTCATTCAAAGTCAATTCATATACAGGTGTGTATCTGTACATAAATGGATTACGGACCAAATCAATTTTTTTTATATCCATCTATCTACGAAAGGACAAGTTAAATATCCCATTAATAACCTTAATTTATTTCAATAAAATAACAGAATGATTCGGTTCCGAAATATTTTCTCAGAGTATAATTAATAATTTTAAAATCATTGGCGTCACAGTGGTTGAGAATCCCTGGTTTGAAGAATTCGAGATCTTATCAAAAATTAAAATTTCTTTCAATTATATGCAGCATTCAGACAGAAATCTTTATCGTGTTTTATTCTTTCAAAAAGCATTGTTTTACATTTGAATAAGTGTTATAGTCCAGATTTGAAAGTGCTTTCAATAACGCACACAAAGGTTTAAGACATCCGACTGGTTCGGAGACCAATTCTTCAAAAATTGATTTTCAGAATAATTTTATTGTTTTAAAAAATATAAATTGTGGTTTAAAGACTCGTCTTTTATTAAATAAATAACTTGTATCATTCCTTGTTTTAGAAAAAAAATTTGTTTTATAAAACTTTTGCAATATTTTCAATGTTACGAAAAACAGCATAAATAAAAATAGGTTGGACATACTGTAATTTTAATTTCATTTATATAATTTTTGATCCATATAAGGTGTCACATACACACTATCATAAACCCCATACATATTTTGAAAAATTAATATTTTATTCCCATTCGATAACATTTTATACGTTAATGATTTTTCGTTAAAATTACTTTATGTTCTAAGCTAAAAATGGCTGTAAAATGCGATTAAATGTAATTATCTTAAATCCTGCGGTTTGTGCTACACTCTAAAGGGCTTATATTGTATAAGTGTTACAAATTTCATTGAATTTTGTTGGGTTATTTTGGAGATATTCCATTTTTTACGCACAAATTATCGTGGCAATTTCATTCTTAACACAAGTAATATATATAAAAAAAAATTCAGTCAATTCCTACTTAGGTCAAACAAAGAAAAATTTTATTTTAGTTACTTTTTATTAAATAATTACAATTAATATAAATATGCATATACAAATGACAGAATCATAATATTAAGTAGC
The DNA here is from genome assembly GCA_019973955.1 of Trichonephila inaurata madagascariensis. Classification (NCBI taxonomy): domain Eukaryota; kingdom Metazoa; phylum Arthropoda; class Arachnida; order Araneae; family Nephilidae; genus Trichonephila; species Trichonephila inaurata. The sequence goes on from BMAV01020838.1 coordinate 86,721, forward strand.
AAAATAGAAAGCGATTTTCCATTCTATGGTGTTGGACCATTATTTTCGTTTGTTACTATTTATTCATTCATAAAATACATTCTCAGAAATTAGGGCATCCGAGGCAAGTTCGAACTCAAAACGCTGGTTTAGAGTCAACGCGTAATCCATTTGCGCTATAAGGGACATAACGAGTGGTTTCCTTTTTACACATGGTGTTGAACTATTATTTTTGTTTGTTACTATTTATTCATTAATTAAGTTTAACTAATCAATTAAAAGTTGAAAAACTGTATTTGAACTTGAATGGATAAGTAGAAAATATTTTATTAAATATTGAAAATTTGAACAAGATATATATGTATATCAGAAGCACTTTTTAAGAATTTTTCGAGGGGAGGTCCGGGGTTGAAAGTTTCTGCCATTCTTGTATCCGTATACTTTTGATTTTTGTCGATTTTTCAGGAACAAAACACAGTAAAAAACTAATTATTGGAATAAAATAATTGGCATTTAATTCTAAAATTAATCATTAATAACATCATTTAATTAAATTTTTGCATAATATATACTTAGAATTGGCAATAGGAAAAATCAGGGCTTTACGGGGGGTCAGGACCCCCTAGGGACCTACCAATGCGCCACTGATATATATACTCCTATATATTTAGGAGAAGAGATTGTAGCTAACATTAGGAACTGAAAAAACACACTTTTAAAAAATATTTTTATATAATTCAAAATAAGTAAAATGCCCAGCAAAACACAACCTGGGGTCTCAGTTTTGTGCGATATTCTTTCTCAACACTTATATTTCTTTTTTTCCCTGATGACCCTAACATCTAAAAACACATATTCACCCCAACCGGTTACCTTAACATTATTTAATTATAACCAACGTACTATCAAACAACCACTAATATAGTTTTAACATTTATTATTTTCGCTGATATATTTATATAAAAAAAGATACCGAATACTAGATATCAAAATGACGTAAACTTAATTCGTCCAAAAAAGCTAAATGTTTATAGTTAAAGGGTACATTTACATACGAATTTTCATATTACCAGGAATAAAAATACTTCTTATTGACAGAACAAGTTCAAGCCTCTTATTTATTTCGAAGACAGATTGTGGGACAATGACGGCTGTGGCGCTCTCGTGAGGCAAAACGAGCCGTATGTAAAGTCAGCTTACAAAGAAAACTGTTTTCCCGATTTCGTAGACGCTTTTCCATCAGGGGACGTTAATCGATACGGACAGATCACTTAAAGAGCTATTTCCGTGTTAGACGCAGAACTGTCTTTCGATCCAGAAATAGTCTCCTCACAACTCGTAAAGAAATGGCATTTTTCCTCTTGCTACAAAGCGAATAGTGCACAACTTTTTTTAAAAAATATTTTTTATAATAGTTGGAGCAATGGAAAATCTATTGAGCCTCTATGTGCACCGAAATAAATATTTTCAACAGGAAAATTTGAAGCAGGTATGAAATTTTATAAAAAGGAATGATTTTTTTAGAAATGAATTTTATTACAGTTTACAGGAGGATGTCCTATTAGGTTATAAAATATTATGAATGAATTAGGAATATATATAAAACACATCGGTGAATGCATTTTGCGTATAATAATGGAATATCATAAAATAGACCTATGTATATAAGAATATATTAGCAAAAGATGATATTTCAAGTAGTAGCAAGCAGTATTTCAAAATGGTCGCGGGGTTCAATACCACCATTCCCATTGGATTCGTTTTTACGCGATTCAGATACAAATTTAAAATAAAGAAGATCCTGTCAGAATGTGTAGATTGTCCACGTCATTTCTACCGTAGTTTATAAGCAATGAGAAAGCTGTAAAATCTGTGGTAGTATGGGCATAGGTGCGAAGAAGGTTAGTGAAGCTGACTGTTGTATCGTTGAGCCTGAGTTCGAATCCCAAAGAAAGCCTGGATGTTATCAGGCAGTATAGATGTAAGAGCGACTGTAGAAAGTTATCATGCTGGGTAGTAGATAACTTCTGATTGGTTAAGCCAATCGTTCGGAAAAGTTCAGATTTCATAGAGGTTTCCATTTTGCGTAATTCGGAAACTGAATGATCCCTCTCTGAATGGGATCTTGGCGTGTGAGGAAATTGACTCTCATTCGCTGCTCTGCTCTGAGACATCTCCAATTTTATGCTCCTATCAAATGACGTATTCCGACTGCATCGCCACTATTTTGCATAATGTAATATTGTTCATAGTTCCTTTGCTTAGCAACATATTCAAATTACTTTTAGATAGGCTTATTTTTTCGGCGAGTTATATCGCTATGTTTGTGATTTTTCCTTAATTTATGATAACCAGTGTATATATACCAAGAGATTAGGATCCTTCGAATAATTGAAGAAATATAAATTTCTGTAGAATATTCCCTTCTGATGACAAAAGATCAAGACTTTAGAAATTCTTGAACTACAATAGGACACAAATTTAAAATTACATTCTGGAAATAGGAAACTGTGTTTTGCGAAAATATATCGAACATAAATTATCGGGAAAAATGCATTTAAGATAGCATAATGACTTGTTTAAAAACAAAACATATTTCTTTACAAATTTTGAACAATTAATTAGCTATCTTATTTTTTAGAAAGAAAATATATGCTTTTCTTTTTCATTTTGAAACAAAAAAAAATAATCTTTTCGCAAGAAATTAAGGACATATTGTTTTCACAATAAGCATTTGCTGTACTAACACAAATTAAAAAAAATTATTTCATAGTTGCAATTTAAATGCAAAAGTTTTTGAGAATGTGCGTTTGTTATTTGTATAATAGGCTATAAGTCAATTTCAAAGTGAAGTTTTTGTGTGAAAGCAAATAAGTTGGTTGAATTCAACAGAAAAGTTTCAAAAATCAAAACATATAGCTTTTGGATATAATTCTTTAACAGCTCATTAAAAAAGGAAACTTTATATAATTACATAAATACACTTTCCATATTATATTACAGAATATTAAAAATCTTCAAAGGGCTACAATGTTGCATAAAAGAAAAGTGAAATCAAAAATCCCCAAATAGAACACACACACATTTTACACAAACACTTGCAAATTGTACAATAAAAATATTTTTGTACCCAAACTATTCTGTAAAGAATTCACAACTTTAATTGCATCTTTCTTCGAAAGAAAGTCAGGTAGAGCGGAACTTTGTTAAAATCTCTCCTTTTGTGTAAGCAGCAGCCATAACGGTTTCCTATGAAGGCACCTAGCTAGGTATTTTCTGACAGGTATTGCATACCCTCGGAATTTCGAGAAGGACTGAAGGACATAAATTGTTTCCATTTATGAGCAGCCAAAAGTTCTTTAACTTTTCCTTATATAATAAGGAAAGAGCATGAAATGCGGCATGTGAAGACGGAGATATGGATATGGAGCTTGTTAAGGATGTTTTAGTGCTCAATATAGAGAGTTCATTCGTTTCTCTAAATAAGGATGATAGCGAGTCACTGGTGTAATTGGGAGTCACAGGTATTTTTATCCAGTTTTTTAGTTGTTGGAATAATAACACTTCATAATTCAATAATTTCATTTAGTTCTTTACTTTGCTTAAAATTCTTTGAACCGAGCTTCATTTTTGTATAAATGAACCATTTCCCATTCTTTCAAAAAGTTATTGGTTTTTTTTAAAGTTATAGTAACGAAATGTAGTCAGTTGAACATTTCTCGGAGAATTGCTAATACACTGCTGTTCGTAAAAAATGCAACACCATGAATGAATCATCAGAATTAAATCAACTTAACAGCAAATATTAATTATAGAATGTTACATAAAATAGTAAAGTTTCAGAACCACCTCGCGTGCGTGGCGAGTGTAGCGTTCTCTGAGCTGATGCTGAAAGCTTATAAATAGAGGGCTGAAGCGAGACGTTGAAAATAGTTAAAAATTATTTGTTAATGGCGAACGTTTAGTGCGACCTAAGTATGCCTCCACGACGAAGCCGGAGAATTTCCAACAACTTAGAGTTTGGGAACGGGGAGGAATATGGCCTTCGAGAAGGCAGTTTTCTATCGCGCAATAGGAGCCCGTGCGGCGGAACAGTTCCACAGTGATGATGTTTGTTTTGGAAGCAGTGGACCGACGAGCACCGAACACCTAGAAAAACTGACAGTGGACGACGGAAGGTGACGTCAGCACGCGACGATCGACACCTGCTCTGCATAGCAGTGAATGACCGTACCAGCTTTCTCCAGGCAGTTGGCGCGTTGGTCTGCTGCTACAGGTGTTACTATTGTCAGAAGCTGTCAATTCGATGACGTCTGCTGCCCCGCGGATTGCGTGCAGGGTGCCTTCATACAGGATCCCCTCACGGTAGAAACCATCGACGGCTGCGTCTGCAATGGACCTGATGAGCACAGAGCATGGCAAGCTGATTGGCACCAATTGTGCTTCCAGATGAATGCGCGCTTCAATTTGTGTGGGGACCATGATTCCACATTCGTGTTAGACGCTATGCCGGTGAACCTTTGCCTTCTAGAGTGCATTATCGGGAACAGAAATAGTGGCCTAACACCCAAGTTATGGTTTGAGTTTGCGTTTCGTATCATGGACAATCCAATTTGCTACGAATTAAGGGCAATCTTAATAGCAACAGGTACGTCCGTGAAATGTTACAGCCCGAAGTCGTTCCCTTCCTTCAAGACATCCCTGGAGCTATCTTTAAGCAGGATAATGTACGCCCACATGTTGCAAAGACTGTTCGAGACTTCTGTTCAGCTCAACACATGCAGCTTCTTCCTCGGTCTGCTTATTCACCGTATATGTCGCCTGTTGAGCACGTGTGGGATTTGGTTGGTCGGCGCCTCGCTCGTGATCCGCGTCCTGTAGTTTCAAAAGATGAACTTTAGCTGCGCATACAAGCATTTTGGAACTCTCTTCTACAAGCAGACATTTGAAATCTGTTTGACTACATGCCCCGTCCTATAACAGCACTTATTACAGTGCGTGGTAGAATGAATGTAGAATGAAGAATAGACTGTAGAATGAAGAATAGACTGTAGAATGAAAAATAGAATATAGAATGAAGAATAGAATGTAGAATGAAGAATAAAATGTAGAATGAAGAATAGAATGTAGAATGAAGAATAGAATGTAGAATAAAATGTAGAATGAAGAATGGAATGTAGAATGAAGAATAGATTATAGAATAAAGAATAGATTATAGAATAAAGAATAGATTATAGAATAAAGAATAGAATGTAGAATGAAGAATAAAATGTAGATTGAAGAATAGAATGTAGAATAAATGTAGAATGCAGAATGAAGAATAGAATGTAGAACAATGTATAAGAAAATTAGCTAACTAAAATAATGAGCTTAACTTTATTCTTCTGATCAAATCTAGTGATTATTGATTTGTTAGTCTAGTCAAATTGAAGACATAAAAAATAAAATTTTTATACACAATGAAACTAATTCACAGTATAAAATGTAAAATGGTTATATTACATACGATTAACCATTTTTTTTATAGAGATATCAGCAGCAGTGAAACGTCATTATTGTGCAGAATTTTGTAATCAGATCAATTGAAGAAGTAAAATAAAAATAATTAAAAATAAAATAAAAAAAAATTAGAGATAAAATAATAATACATATATATTGCTTCTAAGATTTGATCTCTAAATTTTATAGAAAACTATGTCTACTTAATAGTTTGATCTACTGTGCATCTTTCTCTCTCTCTCTCATTCCGTTATTAATCATCACAGTTTATTTTGATCTTCTGAGAAGTTGCTTTCTTTTATATTGAGATATCAAATGATCAATAATATCAGATCAAGGCCAATGAAATTCATCGTGACTAGTTGTATGCCTGTCGTTTCACGGCTGCAGCACACGAGGATAATTCAAAGTGACAGTACGGGCTATATATCTCTTCTTTATATCTCAATCTAAAGTTAATTGAACTATTGTTTATAAACCTCTCATTTTGAAGAGCTATACAGAAAGCTACTGAAGGATCGTAATTTTTAGCCCCATTCAAATGAAGAAACGACAACCAGTTGGCATATTCTATTTTCCAAACTTACACACCCCACCAACGTGAGAATTTTTTAGCCTGGACTGATTAAACATGCATCAATCCCTCTACACCAGGGGCGGCGAACCTTTATGGATCAACGTGCCATTTTTTATAAAGAAATGCTAAATGAGGTATACACGTGCCGTCAAATAATTTTGACTTGTGATTATTGGGAAAATGATAAAACTAAATACTAACAGCTCAAAACTCTTCATTTACTACAGAAAAATACATTTGGTATTTTATAGTAGTAAACGCTTTAGTTAAATGTGTAATTCAGTTATATAAAGTAACAGTAGAGTGATTTCTGCTGTTGCAGTTTAGATGACAAATAAATTACATTAGGATTGGGTAAGATGTGGTACTTTTGGCAGAATGCATGCTGAATTGGAGTCTTCTGCCATATGATTTCTGAGCGAGTCTTTAATGTTATTCATCTCTGAAAACAATGACTCGTAGACATAGTTCGATGAAATTATGGTTAAAATAGCACGGACCTGCTTCTTCAAACAGTTAAAAGTATCTGGAATCGAATTTAATGTTTCCGAAATTTCGTTATTGGCATTTTTACTTATATTGCTTGTTAATCTTTCTGTTTCAATCAATTCTAACTTTTTCCTTGTTTCAATAAATATTTGAATTCACATTGAACTGCACTAGAATTCAATAAGCTGCATTGTAAATTCTTCAATTTCCAACGTCGAATTGGAGCAAGTTCAGTTTATCAAATGATGTCAATCACAGTACATAATAAACTTGAGCGTTTCTGATAATTGATTGACTGAGAAAATCTCGCTGAAAATTCCTTGATTGAAGAATCAATCGCAATTGATTGTTTTTATCGGTGGCGTGCCCAAAACATTGTGCCGTGTGCCCTGAATGGCACGCGTGCCAATGATTCGCCGTTCCTGCTCTACACGGTGGGTCAATCTGAGGTGGAAGTATCATGAAAGCTTTCAATTCAAAATAGTCTATTACCTGTTTTGTCTGAACCACAACAGTACATAAGTGTACATAGTCTTATTTTTTAATGCATAAACATATTTATACTACTTTCATGTGCAATTTTATGTAAATCAAAGTATTAGTTAACCGATTTTGATTATTTTTTATGACTCGCGTATTTAACTTCCTTCTTGTAGTCAATGTATTTAAGATATTATTACTGTCATCGACTTGTTGAAGCGTGTAAGTAAATGACAAGAATTAGAATAATAACATGTAATTTTACGCATTAATATACATAACTCAGGACGGTCGTCTATGCATTATTCATTAACGGGTTTTATAAGCTTGCCTCGAAATGAGTTTTAAAAATTACTCTGTTTCTTTATTTCGGAATATATTACATCTCATCTTACTTTATTAAGTTGTAAAACTATTTTTAATAATTTACTTACATATTTTTTACTAAAACTACCTTGATATAATGAAATATTCCAATTAATTCTTCAATACCTGGTTTCTTAATATTTTAGAATGTTTTGTGTAAAATATTCAGTAACAAAGTTTTTACACGATCTAATTAATTTCTTTGCTAAAAAAGTTTGCTTTTCATGACGTCATGAAAATATTTTAACAAGCATTTTTCAAAAGAAAAATAACATATTTTACAGCAACGTACCTTAATCCCCTTAGAGGCATCTGCACAACTAATGTTACATACTTTTTAAAGTTTTCTCTTTTTTTTCCCTTCCACATATACTGTTGCAGAATTTCAGAACTATGTTGTTAATTTACTTTCATTTAACGATGTAGCATGAAAACAGTCACGCTTCAGTGTGTATTTTAATTCCTTTTATAATTATTTTAGTCTGAGTTAAATATTTATGATGATGCAACAATAACAAGGAATTTAGAGGGGGAAAAAAGAAATACTTCATTAGTTTTAAATATCTTGTTCCTTTATTCTGAGTTTGCAAAATTTTCGAAAAAAATAAACCTCTTCAAAAAAGAAAATTAAAAGATCTATCCGCATATTTCGTTACTTTAAAAATTAAAGTTTCTTCTTTTAAGCAGCATTAGAAATAAATTGTTTACAAATCTAAATGTACACAGAAAGGAAGAAGTCACAAGAGAATATAAAAATTAATGTCATGCATATTTACTTTTTTTTCTCCCAAGGTCCGAAAATTTTTTTAAATTTATCGAAACAAACACATTTAAAGTATCCGACTACGTTCGGAACAGTGATTTTGTAAAAGCTCAAGCGAATTTTTTTATATATGTATTAGATTGAGGAAAAAGTAATCAATTATTTTTTTCCGTAGATGGCTGTAGTGTCAATATCTCGTAAACTATCGATTAAACGATTTTAAATTTATGTTCCTCGTCAAGGTGACATTTCCCACTAAAAAAATTCTTTTGCTGTTTTTTTGTTTGGTCCATTCAATTGTGAGTTACAGGGTGTTAGAAATGGATGTCAACAAAGAGAAAATTCGGTACATTTTACAGATTTTCTTTGATAAAGGCGAAAATGGAAGCCAGGCGGCTGAAATTGTGAATGGTGTTTTTGGTGCCGATACTATAACAGATAATTACGTGCAATTTTGGTTTCGTCGATTCCGTTCAGGCATTTTTGATGTTAAAGATGTACCTCGCACGGGCAGGCAGGCCTGTCATCGAACATGTCGGTAAAATTACAGAAATAATCGAAGTTGACCGGCATGTTACAGTCGTAGCATCGCCCAGGAGCTAAAGATCGACCATAAAATAGTTTTAAGCCATTTGCGCAAAGTTGGATACAAAAAAAAGCTCCATGTTTGGGTGGCACACCAATTAACACCAAAAAACATGATGAATTGAATTTCCATCTGCGAAGCCTTGGCCAAACGGAATGAAATCGACCCATTTCTTAAACAGATGGTGACTGGGGATGAGAAATGGGTCACATACTACAATATTGTGCTAAAACGATCGTGGTCAAAGTGCAGTGAAGCAGCTCAACCAAGACTAACGGCCAGGAAGGTTCTACTGTGTTTTTGGTGGGACTGGAAAGGAATAATTTATTATGAGTTCCTTCCATATGGCCAAACACTAAATTCGATTCCTTACTGTTAAAAATTGGACTATTTGAAGCTAGCGATTGACCAGAAATAGCCAGAATTGGCCAACAGAAGAGATGTTGTGTTCCATCAGGACAACGCCAGGCCACACACTTTTGTAGTAACTCGCCAGAACCTCTGGGATCTTGGTTGGGAAGTTTTAATGCGCCCATCATATAGTCCGGACTTATCACCATGTGATTACCACCTTTTTCTCACATTGCAAAACTTCCTGAGTGATAAGAAATTGGGGTCACGAGGAGAATGTGAAAATCGATTACTAGATGTTTTCGCCAATAAGGGCCAAGACTTCTATGAGAGAGGCCTTATGAAGCTACCTTTAAAATAACAATAAATTATACTACAAAACGGTGCTTATTTGATCCGAATCGGACAATCTGAAGCTTGTTAAATAAAGTCTTGATTTTCAAGCAAAAATAATGGATTTCTTTTCCCCAACCTAATATATTTAATGTCACTTAGATTAGAATACACTTATGCAATTGTTTTAGGAATGTTATTACAAAATAAAAAGTTATTTAAATGCTATATTTTGGCAAAAAATGAGCTTAGAATTATCTTTTTACAAAACATTCTCCTTTTATGAAAAATGCTTCTATAATAATAATAATTTGCTTATATATAGCTAAGACTTCTCAAGAGGGCCTGAACTACAACTTTTAAAAGATCCACATTATTCTCCGAGCTATTACCAATTGAAATAATTATGAGTGTTTTTGTGTTAAAATTTCTCCACTCTAATGTATTAAAATGTGGATAAATCCCCTTCTAAGTTATATATTTCAAAAATTCTAGTAAAGCCTCTGTACAGAGGTCTCAGCTTTATACAGGCAAAATATTATTATAATAGAAGCATTTTCCATAAAAGAAGAATATTTGGAAAATAAATAATTCTATGTTCATTTTTTGGCAAAAAATTGCATTTAAATCATTTTTAATATTAAAAATATTTTTAAAACAATTTTATGCGTGTATTCTAATCTAAGTGACCCTAAGTATTAAAAAAAATATTCGTTTGTACGCATTCGAAAAATTACGGTTCACCAAGGTATACCCAGGGGTTCCACGAGTCACAATAAAAACAATTGGACGGAATTTACAAATGTTTATGCAAAAGGGATTCACATTTTCCACGAAGTTTGTAAAAAACCACAAGTAACTCATCCTAATCATTAAAACTGAACATTTTATTTATACATAATAACTTTTGTAATGCTTTTTTAATTTTATTGTAATGTGTGTGTAATAAAAGAATATTAAAACGCTTTCTTTATACATGCACTATATACTAGACAGTGAACATTCTATTGTTTACTATATCCTGAGTTTCACGAAATAATTTCACACACTTTAGTACAATGTTCTGCAAAACTAGTTTTCAAATGGAAAATGCACCTCCGTCATTTGTGAAACAACACCTATAATGAAGAAAGGGAACAAGTTATCGACCTATCAACAGATTGGACGCTAAAATTTCAATTTAAGCAAGAACAGCTCCTATATTTTAGGTAGCAAATTCATACAAAAAACAAAGGGATTTCTCATGCAGCTATAAACATTTTAATGCATTAAAGAAAAAATTTTTTAAATGAAAAAAATTTAAACAGTGGCAGAAAAAAAAATGTTAAACAAATTACATGCGGAATACAAAAGGCGACTGCAGATAATTTTAGTAGACCCTAGGCTTCAAGGGTTTGTATAAAAAAAAATGCAAGCGTATATCACTGTTATTTAATATGATGTATGGGGGTAGGTGACACTTCTCTCTCTTGGAACACAAATTAATTCATGTGAGTAAATTATATTAAAGTTACTTTAAAAATTATTAACAACAAATATTTTTTTTTTACATAAAGTACTTATAATATGTTGATCTACTTTAATTTATTGTTTTAAGATATATTCTTCTAAGTGTGTGGAATGGGTTCTCCGAAAACACCACAGAATTCAAAGGATTCTGGGAGTTGAAAGAGTTTGAAAATTACTGCTGTAGACGAAGTTAGTTAAAATTTACAAATATCATTTCAACTTATAATTTCACGTAATTAAAATTTAATTTGCTTCAAGAAAAATTCAGATTTTTTTCTTTAAAATTTATTTATGCGTGCAAATAGATGAATATGAAACTTTTTCCTATAAGCTCAAAAATTATGTATTGATATGCCTATGTGAAGTGGAAACGTCACACAGTAGAAAAATCGGATTCTTTTTGTGGATAGGATAACACCGTTCCTACGCACACGTGCACCCTTAAATAATGCGGGGTCTTGTCTTCTTACATCGTCCCGGCAGCCTATGACCGTGAAAACCCAAGGGTGGAACCGTTGAGGGAAAACCCGGTTTAATTTTGGGGACAAAAAGAAACCACCCCATCCCAATACCATAAAGTGAGGGAGATTCTGTTAAGAACACCGAAGAGAACGGTTTTGTACTGCCTCCTCCCTCACAAATAACATATTCTGAATACTTATGAAATACTCGATATTATGAATAACTTCAATATAAATATACACAAAAGTGCCACTGAATTAGGGATAGCGAGGATTTTGCAAATGGTGTAACGATGTGCATTATTTATGCGAAAGTGAGGGCTCTGTGGTAACTGCTTATGTAGCGCATACCGTTTGTTCTGAATTTTGTTGGGAAGCCAGTTTTTGGTCAACTGCCTGAAAGACGCCGCGATAGCGGACAAATCGTAGGGCGGACGCATGGGCAATTCATTTTGAATAGCAGCAGTTTGGTCGAATGTCAAAAGGATACCGAATACATGGTGGGGGAAGGTGAAACGGGGAAAACCCAAAAGGGTTATTGCGTTGACGTGGGGGTGACGACGGCTCAAACGTATTGTACCTAGCCAGCGAAGCCAAACATTAGCTCAGATTACCACCCTGTTGAATGACGGTGCCAGTCGTACAGTCAGTAAATGGACTGTGTAACGCTCGCTTCAACATATGGGTTTCGGGAGCCGTCAACCTACGAAAGTACCTTTGCTCAATGATCGCCATTGGGCTGCACGTCTTTCATGGGCAAAAGATCACAGAGACTGGAGTGTAGAGGACTGGAAATGAGTAGCATTGAGTAATGAGTCTCGATTCCGACTACTTAACGCCGACGGAAGGCTGAGAATATGGCGTCAGGATCTTGAATCCATGGATGCTGCATGCAAGGTTGGAACGTGGCCGCGGTAGCCGAGTGGTATAGGTATCGGATCGTGGTTTGCCTTGTCACGAGTTCGATCCCAGTACCACTAAAGACCAGCCGTGTAGGGCAGCGATGCACGTTAAATCTGTCGAGAGCTGAAACGTCCTCCCGTTGGTGTGGTAGTTAGGAGAGGGGGATGCCGTCTCAGGTGTCGTCCACGTCACTTGACCATGGTTCAAAATTACGTGGGCCGTCGCCAAAAGACCTCGTGTAGCAGAACAGTGCGACGTTAATATTCAATCAATCAAGCAAGAAAGGTTGGAACTGTACTAGGGCCTGATGGCTCAATCATGGTCTGGTGTGTTTTTTCGAAGCACTGTTTGGGATCTTTGGTGAGTGTACCAACCTCCCTCAATGCAATTCGGTACGTAGAGTTACTGGCTGATCACCTCTATCCGTTTATGCTGTTTTGTTATCCGCACGGTAATGGAGTTTTCCAGCAAGACAAATATACCTCTCATAAGTCCCGGTTGGCTACGGGTGGTTGGAGGAGCATTCCTCTGACTTTTCTGTCATAAATTGGCCACCTAGAAACCCAGACTGAAATCCTATTCAGCATTTTGGGTTGTTTTGGAAAAAAGCGTGAATGGCCATCACATAGCACCAACGAACCTTAATGAATTATGAACAACTATAGCCAATATTTGGCAAGTAATTCCCGTGGAACGTTTCCAGAAACTTGTTTAACCTATGCCTCGTCGTGTGCAGCCATTATCAATACCAGAAGAGACCCAACTCGTTACTATGTAGGTATCCCTAATTCAGTGGCACTTCAATGTATATACTGTGATTCAGCGTTTCTCAAACTGTGGGTGCACCTCCAGGAGGGCTATTGAAAAGTCGAAAACAAAAGATTATTTTTAAAAAATTATTAATTTACTGAAAGTAAACAAAAAAAACCTTTCTGATATAATAAAAAGTAAAATACACATTTACACTGATATAACATACTTACAAATACATCAGTACTGCACAATGTATTTTATAATTAATATAACAATACTAAGTTAAGAACAAATTTAATAATCACCAGTGACCTCATGGGCTTCTTATACACGAAATTATGTTCAAAAATTAACAATTATCTTAATATAATTTGTACTATTTACAATTAATCCTTTACCTGCAGATTAAAAGTTACGTGATTCGCTCCCCAATACCACGTAGACGTGCGTATGTAATGTATTAGAAGGAGGGTGAAGAGAAAAGTAATAAAAATAAACAAATACTCTGAAATAAATAAATCCTTCGCAAACACTGTTAAAGTCTTTTTATTGCATTCCAAAGCCTTCGGAATAATTTTATGAATAGCAGTGCACAGGAAAGATCGTACTTTGGAACGACGTATATATATGTCCATGATAATTAACGTTTTAACTGTGTCAGACGTATATATACGCCAATGACACTTAAGAGGTTAAAATCGTATTGTAGCTTTAGCGTCAAAGTGTAGCATTATTGAATTCAAAACTTTGATATTGTATGGAAGGGGGGCGCGATGGAAATTCTGAATGAATATTGGGTCGCAAATGTTGAAAGTTTGAGAAGCACTGCTGTAATTATTATCTGTGACGTAAAAAAAACAAATATTTAATTTTCTACCTCTCAGGCTACAATTAATATTTTCTCAAACGTCACACCTTCTTATTATTCCATTAACAGTGTTTTACTGACGTGTTTAAAATTAAAAGGAATAAGAAGAGTCATTATGGAGCATTAGAATTATTTTCAGAATTTTCAGCATCGTTTCCAGTAATGTCGATTCCTCAGGGTTAATAGAGATTAAAATCAACTTAATTTAAAATGAATTAAACATTCAAAGTACATCGCTTTTCACTTTAAATTTCCTATTTGCTTTTAAACGCGGCTCTAAAAACAATTGTTAACTTCATTAACTTCGATTTCCGTTTTGAGGGTTCGAAAAAGTCCGCTCATCACAATTACACTACCTCTGTTCCTTTCAATCCAACGTTATGGATATATCCTCCGGAATCATTTTAATGATAAACAGATTTATACATTTCTCAGAGAAAAGAGCACTAATGCATTTCCTTTTTCTCTAACTTAAAAAAATATATCTATCTTTGTCGTATAAAAATTAATCTCTTATTACAAAATACTCTCTCTCTCTTTTGTTCATAAAATATGAGCATGAAATTCTTAAGCCATTTATATCATCCTACGAATGCGAAATCTTAATTTTATTTGGTTTTGCTTTGATCAGAGGGGATTAGAAATGGAAATATCCATATTTTAATTAGAGATTTTGGCAAAAGGGATTAAAAATATAAGTGAAGCAAAAATCCGACAAAAAAAGTTAAGATTTGAATTTTGCTTTGTTAATTCTATGGTGAATATTTGAAAAAAGAAAACTGCAAAGTAATTAGTTTAACTCTTTTGGGGGCCATTTACTTTTCTTTTCACTTACTCGCAGTTTTGTATGATTTATAAACAATAAAGGAAATATATTTTCTTTTGCCAAATTTTATATTTACATTTATTATTTTACATTACACAGTACGATTCAAATGACCAAAATCTGTCAAAAAATCAAATTAAATTTTTTTTGCCTAAATTATTCTTTATATACTTTTCTATAACCTCACAAAATTTGAAAGCTCTAAAATTAAAAAACGCAGAATTATGATAGCTTTCCCGTTCTTTTTTATTCACTTCTCTGTGGCCTAATCAGAACTTTAAGATGACTTATCTCAGAAAGATAAAATAACTAGTTTGTCTTCATTTAAAATGCTAAGGCTTTTTTTCTATTGCGCCTAATGCTTTGAATTTTTTTACCTATTGCTAATAGAACATGTAACAAAAGTTGGTATGCATTTTTGAATCAAAGCAATATTTATTTTTTTAAAAATAATTGAACTCAGAATTTATACATTTTGTAAGAAATTTTCAATAAACATTCATAAAAAGAAGTATTGTATGAATACTAATCACGTTAAAGCAAAGCAAAACCAAACCAACTTTTGCTATACAGAGTTTGATGCACTTGTAAATCACATTTTATGCATCTACGTACATTTTTGTAGAAGTAGCATTTTAAAATCACTTCACAAATTTTAAGTTTTGTCCTTAAAAAATTAGATGGCTAGCTTTTTATGAAATTTTGAGCACGAAATCTGTTTAACAAAGTATACATACATAGGAGGCAACCAAAAAATTTTGAAAATCCTTAAATTAAAATTTTTTGCGTAAATCGTACCATGTCCCCTTAAATTTTAGGGGTGGGAAGAATACTTCCCAAGGAACCATTCACCACCATAGAGAAAACTAAATTTAATGGTGATTATCTACCACGGTAAAATGAGAAGCATGTTGCAATGCACAAGGAGACATCACATTCTGCACACATGTAGGGGAACCTCCTTTCTTGTGTCCCTCTCTGCTACATTTTCAACATCGTTTATAGTTGGCAACCATCTTTGGCAAGTGAATTCCTACACTAGCTAAGCGCACATCAACCAGAACAACACACTTCCTTACTTGGAAGTTAGCAGGACGTCCTTTCCTTTTTCTTGAGGAATATCCATCCATGAGCTGACGAGCTAATGCTATACGGATTGATAGCTGGTCTAAACTTCTGTTTCTTTTGTTCACTTGCCACAGTATGAAACTATTTATGATGCCAAGGTCAGTAAGAAAATGAAAAAATTGTATGGGAATTAGTCTTCTCCCAACGTTATAATAGCAAGGCCAATATATTATAATTGGTTTTGCGAAGGATAGAAGGGTTCCAGTTTAGGTGTTTTCATTTGAATATGGTTCAAATTTACGAGGTCCGTCGCCAATAGCCTCACGTTGCTTTAGAGTAGGAGTATCCGGACTTTTCCAGGAAACGGGCTACTCCTGATGTTTTTAGGTGTTGCGGTCCCCCAGAGGCGTAGGTGTGGCTATTCTGTATTATAACTTATCTTTTCTTAACACTTGTTTTCCACATAGTACCCCTCTTTTAAAATATGACAGATTACTACTAGAAAGTGGAGGGTGGACATATTCAATGCAACATGCAGAGAGAATATACGTTGTTGTAACTCTAGTTCAGCGGCGCTGCAGTCGCTTGTTTTCAAGTGTATATAGTATTCCTGTCTGTCTTGTTTGTGTTGTAAATAAACGTTTGTCCCTCCATCCGCGACTGGTCGTATCAATGTAGTCACCACAACTTCTGACAGGTAAGAACTAATTTATTCCATTTTCAATGTACGAATTCGAATTGGATTTTTGAAATACGATAACGAATGAATTACGAATTTGAACATTATTTGATATTGAACTTGAATTTGAACATACGTGAACCAATGAATCTGAAACCAGCATATGTACTTAGTTTGTTCTCTACCATGTCCCACGCAATTGAGGAACATGGCATCAACAAGAAAACCCAATCGCGTGGAAGCGCGTGGTGTGGATCATGTCCCAATAGCCAATCCCGTGCTGTCGCGGGTAGGGCTGATCATCCAAATTTATTCTCCCTTTCAGTCGGCGTGCAGGGAAAAATTCATTTCTCGGCTGGCATTGCAGTGATCGCATTTTTCCCTATAGCTGCAGTGAACGTGTTAGAACGTGTTACAATGAAGGTACATGTGTCGTCTACACATTTATCGGATCATTTGTTAAGTCGAATCGATTGAGAAAAGCCGATTCTCCAGTCTGGATGGCGTCGGTGTTCCATAAATATGTTTCTTTTAGCATATGCGTCTTAGGACTTGTAAAAAAGGCGGTCATCCCCAAATGTCTTGCCGGTCCACCGGTTGTTCACGTTCGACTTAATATCCATCCCTGCTTTAGAACGTGACGTTAATAAACACTCATTCCCTCAGAAGAAGCGAATCGAAAGCTATTGGTGATGGACCTCGTAATTTTGAATCTAGATCAAGTAAAGAGAGGGCATCTCACTTTGAGTATTGATAGATTTAACGTGCCTCAAACCCTCCACATGACAAGTTTTCGGTGTCACAGGACTCGACAACAGAAAACATTGAGCCTCGACAGATTTAACGTGCATCGATAACCTCTGCACGTCGGGTGTTCAGTGGCACCAGGACACGAACACACGGCACGCCAAAAACGATTTCGGGACCATCTGGCAAATCCATTCTCCAAATATCGACATAACGCAAAACGGTTTAGAAAGATCCAAGAACAGCAATTCAAATAAGTACACATTTCATTTACATTTTTTCTGCGAGGAAGGCCTCCACTAAAGACTAAGTAAAATATATTTCCTTTGACCCAGAAATAAAAAAGAATTCTTAAGTAAGAGAAGGAATTAACTTTTTTTTAAACCTATACTTTGTTTTATACATTAATTTTGAGTTGGAACTAAAGTGGGGTTTGATACGAGCGAAAGAAAATCTTTAAAATCAAATAATGGAACAATGCGCTTATATCTTGTACCAATCTCATATCTAAGAATTACCTTTGAAAGTAAAATCCAATGAAGAATGATTTAAAGTAAATTTCGAATTAAGACGTTAATTTTAAATTTATAAGCGCATTTTTAATGAGAAATCAGATGCAAGGGGAAGAAATAACTTATTATGGATACACGGAAACACACTCTCAGAATTGTAAATAAAATTCTGTAAGTTAACAAACAAAGCAACAACTTGCATAGTTCTTACTTTTGGTTGTAAAATTATGTATTCTTTTACTTTCAAACTTAAGATATTTTTAAAAAATTGATACTACACCATTCTGACCATTTTTTCCCCCACTATAACACTAGCACATTCAAAAGGATTCGGTATCATATCTTTAAATTTTTCTACAGAATAATAAATAATACAACAAGATATCAGAGACAGGTTTTCAAAATAATTTTACTTAAAAAAATAATCTGGAAATATCAGACAAGACTTATCCTGTGCTAAGCCTTTTTTAAATATATAATGTGAAGTTAAGCTTCTTTTTTGTACAAAAAGAGATAAAGTTTTGAAAAAAATCCTACTTATTAAAAAAATCTCAAAACTAGACGAGTCTGATTTTGTTTAATCGGCTTACTCCTTTGACTATGACATCTATTCGTTCTTTTTTAATACGCCAAACATATTCATTTCTTAAATCTCAAACTAAACCTATTCTCTTCATTTTTCCATACACTCAGAAGCTTATGGTTATCATTTGTGCTTAAGGTATCCGGCTACGTTCGGAACCGTGATTTTGCAAAAGCGCATAAATGGATAATATTTCATGATATTTAGTGTCACTTAGATTAGAATACATGTATAAAATTGTTTTAAAGACATTTTGACAAAAAAAAATTATTTAAATTCACTATTTTGGTAAAAAATTAATTTAGAATAATCTTTTTTCAAAATGTTCTCCTTTGTGAAAAATGCTTCTATTATAATAATATTTTGCCTCTATATAGCTCAGACCTCTCTACAGAGGCTCAACTAGAATGTTTGAAATACATAACTTAGAAGTGGGTTTATCCATATTTTACGACAACAGAGGAGACCAATTTTAAGAAAAAAGCCAGTAATTATTTCAATGGGTGGTAACTCTAAAAATAATGTGAATTTTTCAAAAATTCTAGTTGAGCCTCTGTAGAGAGGTCTGAGCTATATACAGGCAAAATATTATTATAATAGAAGCATTTTTCACAAAAGGAGAACATTTGAAAAAAAAAGGTTATTCTAAGTTAATTTTTTGCCAAAATATTGTATTTAAATAATTTGTTTTTGTCAAAATGTCCTTAAAACAATTTTATACATGTATTCTAATCTAAGTGACACTATATATCATGAAAATTATCCATTTATGCGCTTTTGCAAAATCACGGGTCCGAACGTAGTCGGATACCTTAATATTTATTAATATAGGGTGTCCTGGCTTAAAGTATTCAAAAGTAAGGGCTTACTATTACGGAACTACCCATCAGAAGGTAACAAACTGTTCATCCACGGATTGGAAAACCCTCCGAGTATTTTTGGGTCTAGTCCGATCGGCCGCACATGCATGCATTATTCGGCAATCGCAGACGATAAGCTATTTGCACTGGCTTCATTATTACAGATGTAGACGCCACAGTAAAAGGTGCAGTGCGTACTTTGGTTAACGGAATTTAAATAATTTACGCGTGTACAACGACGTGTTTGAACAGAATGGAATGTCGACCCTCCGAGACATCAAAATCTATCCACCAATGGGAGATAACTTTAAGGGAGACGGGAACTGTGGTATCTCAAGCTAGCAAGTATAATTAAGTTTTCGTAATAGAGGACACTGTTGATCGTGTACGGGATTTATCTTGTAGGAATCCTGATAAGTCTATTAGGAAAACCAGTAAAGACATTCTATTCTGTTTGAACACGTCGCTGTACACGCGTGACTGATTTAAATTCCGTTAACCAAAGTACGCACTACATCTTTCACTCTGAGGAGTGCACATCTTTACTAATGTATTCAAAGTAAACAGTTTATCGTTTGCAACTACTGAATAATGCGCACCTGTGCGGCCGATCGGACTAAACCCAAAAATTCTCGGTGAGTTTTCCAATCCATGGATGAACAGTTATTACATTCTGATGGGTAGTTCCGTAATAATAAGCCATTACTTTCGGATACTTTAAGCTCAGTATTTCCTGATATAGCAGAATTTATTACATTTAACAGAAATTAAAATATTCAAGAACAAAAAATGAAATAAATAACAAATATATATATATTGTTGTTATATTTAGGACGAAAATTCTAAAGCATGATTCTCAGAAAGATTCCTACGGCCCCCTAGGGGTCTTTGTGACCCTGAGAGGAAAATTACAATTATTGCGGGGGTGCATGGACAATGTTAGGGGATCCACGAAAGGTTTAATATAAAGTAAAATAGAAATTTAGCAATCCCATTTCTTTTGCTGAGTGAAGATCTACTATGAATGTGTTTTGTAGAAATCCTCTCAATATTCTTAGAAACTAGTTTGAAATTACTTACGGTTCTAAGATTATTTCAATACACAGGATATAATTTCGAAAAATATTATAATCCACTTACCTAAAAAAAAAGAATAATTTATTAAAACACAGATAACGCAAAGTACTTAAACTTTAAAAAAAAATTGATTAAATGGTGAATAAATCCTATAAATAAAAATAGTTAAAGATCTATCAAAAAAGCAGAAATCTCATTAGTCTCATATAATTAAACTCATCTTTTTTAAAGAAAAACACACAAAAACACTGCATTATAATTTATTTCAATTTTAATAGCGATTTAAAATGGTAAAATTATAATGCATATTTATAATTAAGAGAAAGCCACTCATTCGCTCACCGTAAAATCCGGCGTACAACACGCACTTTTAAAGTAAAAAATAAAACCGAAAATTACGGGTGCGCGTGATACGCCGTGGATATAAAATGATAGCTCTAAAAATTAAAAAATGGAGATTGACATAAAAAAAAATTAGACTTCTATATACCGTAATATCCGGCGTATAACGCGCACTTTTGACGCAAAAATAAGATTGAAATTCCCGGGTACGCGTTATACGCCTGATATACAAACAATAGCTTTAAAAATAAATAAAAAAGATGATCTTAAAAAAAATTAGACATCTACATATATTGAAATATTGTTTATTTAAAAGAAATGAGAGAGAGAGAGAGAGAGAGAGAGAGAGACGTATTTAAAGAACTTAAAAGGTTGTATTTTGAAGTATGCTATGTTTTTCTAAAGCTTGGAATAAAATCTCGAATAAATGACTTCAAAAAACAAGAGAATTGCGTACGTTCCTTTTAAATTTCTTCTCTCTCTCATAACAAGTAATATAAAAAAAGTATTTAAGTCAATTCCTACTTAGATCAGCAAAGAAAAATTTTATTTTAGCTACTTTTTATTAAATAGTTAAAATTAATATAAATATATATTTACCTATGACAGAATCACAGCATTAAGTGGTAAATAATTGTTATTAATTATCATTAAAGTACCGTATTGTCATCCAAAACAATCGTGTCTATAAAATTTCTGTTCAACTGAATGCTTTAAAACGTGAGAAAGAAAACCTTTTCAAGTTTTGACACAAGTCGCCAAAAGGGTCGCTAAGTCGCCAAAAATGATGCCAACGTGGCTGTATTTGCAACTCTTTAAATAATAAGTTTTAATCAATTAATTTTATTAATTATAATTAAATTATTGTATTTTCATCCAAAATAATCGTGCTAATAAAATTTCAGCTCAATTGAGCGCTTTAAAATGTATTTTATTAACGATTGAAAATTCCACCAAGATAAATAAATCAATAAATAAATAGAGATTGTGAGCTAATAGTAGGAATTGAAAAAAAGGAATGCGCGTTATATGGTGAATATATACCTAAAAGTTAAAAAATCAGTTCAATATTTGCGACCCAAAATTCAATCATAAGTTTCATCGCCCCCTCCATACAATATCAAAGTATTGAATTCAATACCTTGGACGTTAAGGCTACAATAGAACTTTAACCTCTTAAGAGTCACCAGCGTATATAAACGTCTTTCTCAGCCAAAGCGTTAATTGCCCCGGATGTATATATACGTCTATCCGAAGTACGATCTTTTCTGTTCACTGCTATCCATAAAATTATTCCGAACGCAATAAAAAGGATATTGACTGTGTTTGCGAAGGATTTACTTATTTATTCCTTCCCCCTCCTTTCCCAATACATCACATACAAACGTTTACGTGGAAAACGGTGACTTAGGGCAGTTAAAGGATTAATTATAAACGATACAGATTATCAAGATAAGTTTTAATTTTTGTATATAATTTTATACATGACACACACAGCCCATAGGATCACTGGTAATTATTAAACTTGCTCTTAACTTAGTACTGTTAATTTAATTGTAAAATACATTGCGCAGTACTGATACATTTGTAAGTGTATTACATCAGTGTAATTATAAACGATACAGATTATCAAGATAAGTTTTAATTTTTGTATATAATTTTATACATGACACACAAGCCCATAGGATCACTGGTAATTATTAAACTTGCTCTTAACTTAGTACTGTTAATTTAATTGTAAAATACATTGCGCAGTACTGATACATTTGTAAGTGTATTACATCAGTGTAAAGGTGCGTTTTATTTTTTAGACTGTCAAAATGTATTTTGTTTGCTTTCTTTCAGTAAATTAATCATTTTTTTTAAAAAATAATCTTTCGATTTCGAACTTTCAATATGCTCGCGCCCCCCTTGTAGAGTTATCACGCCCCTCTAGGGGGGCGCGCCCCACAGTTTGAGAAACGCTGGCTTACACGTATAGAATTTGAACTCTGATTCCAGTAAAAACCAGTCGTGTAGTGAGGTTGATTCACACATTAAATCTGTCACGATTTAAAGTTCCCTCATGGTGTTTTGATGGTTGATGTCATCTTAAATTAATTGAGCTTGCCTCGAATTTTAGAGGTTCAGTCTATGTTTCTTTTAGTGCAACATAATCAAAACTAAAATCCCCATAAAAATAAATATTTTAGGAAAGTTTGTATTCATTATCTTCCCGCCTAATGCTTGCTGTGACCACAAAGATGGTTTGGAAACAAAAAGCTGTTGAATAGATAGAAATAACCTTTGTATCACATAAATTTGGCCACCAAATGTCGCAAAATTTAGTAACGAAGAAAAGATGCCTCCAAACAAACCTAGAAGTGTGTTGAGCGATTACTTAAAAGGAAAACTCTAAAAAACAGGAAAGAAATATAAAAACCATTACAGTGACATTTATTTATTTTCAATATTTTCACACATATCGAGTATTCAAATAATCTAGTTTATGTTTGATAAAAAAAAATGGTGCATTGCGTTATTTAGACAGGCGTGGCATTTATAAAACAGACTGTGGAACTTTGCGTGGAATAGTTACTGCTAACAAATATTGAAAAAGAAGGACGAAAAACAAAGAAAAAACAAACAAACAAAACGTATTAAATAAACAAAAGGAGGAAAAAAAACTATTGTTTTTCTATTTCGTATTGTTTTATATTGAAGGGAATTATAGTGTATTTCAGTATTTTCTAAACAAAACATAATAGAATTTTGCAAATTATTTGAAAGTACTACAGAGCAAATTTCTTAATATATGTTATCTCTCGATAAACCTTTTCTTTCATTGAAAAAATAGTTTATCAAATATTTTAAAATGTAATAATTACCTTATTATACCATCAAAATGCCTTGAAAATGTCACAAAAGCTTCTTGGTATCATACATTACAAAGAAAGGCTTGAATTTCAGAACAACATATTTTCTAATCTTTTTTCTGTATCAAATTTACATTATTTCCTAAATCATTTTATAAGAAGATTATGAAAGAAAGAATTGTGAAGTCTTGGAACCAAGAAAACCTCATTTAAAATAAATGGAGTTTAAAAAAAAATTTTTTTCCAACCATTAATAAGAGACTCTCTGTCATGCCTTCATTTTTATACTAAAAAAAAAAACCCACTTTCACTGGTCATGGTAACTTTAAAAGGTACTTGAACAAATTTAATTCAGTTGCGTCATCTTCCTATGACTGTAATATTGGTGGAGAAGAAAATGTAGAACATGTGTTTCGTTTGTGTTCCAAGTATGTCAGAGAAAGATCATAAGACAGGCTTTCAAGGGATTTAATATAAACTGGCCTCCGAATCTTCACCAACTTCTTTCCACTAGAAGAGCTTTTAAAAGTTCTGGTTGCTGTAAATATTTGTAATATTTCAAAGCTTCAAAAGTTTTTCCGTCTTCCCTTTGTAATGTGTGATTAATAATTACTTCTGCGAACCCCGTATGATACTTTGCGGTGCAAGAGGATTTTATAATTGTTTTCACAATAAAAAAAAAAAATTTACATAATAATGATATAAATTAAAGTGACGGCTTTTAAGAAGAACATCACACGTTTTACATTTTAGAGGCGCATTAACTTCCATACAGTTTACATAAAAGTTGGGAAAAATAGATTTATTAGCTTCTGTGACGTATGAACTTTGAACTAACTAATATTTAGAGAAATCTTCTTTATGAATATGCATATACCTGCCATTAAAGAGATTTAAACGCTTGAAGACCTTTTTGGGTGAACAGCAAATATGTTCATTCAGATTTATGAGCTTAATCTTTTTAAAAGGGAATTTTGAAGGGTAACATTCAAGGTCACATATCATTAGTCCTCTTAACCCTGTAGCGGGCAGTGGCTAATAGGTCTAGCCACATATTAAAAAATGTTCTCCAAGCCAGTGTTGGATATTTAGTCTATCCATATTGGTTAATTGAAGCTAAAACGCATAAAAATTAATACGGATGGCAGCACGATACCTTTTTTTGCATTTCATGTTCTCTGATGGGTAGTTAAAAACAGTTTTTCTCGGTGTAAATCTACAAATTGTATTTTGATTATTATAAATAAAATTTCTGATCTTTGAAAAAAAAATTTCTACATGTCACTAAAAGGAGGATAATTTTCACAAAAGGAGAATATTTTGAAAATGGGTCATTCTATGTTCATTTTTTGTCAAAATATTGTACTTAAATAATTTTTTATTGTAATAATATTCTTAAAGCAATTTTATATACATTTTCTAATCTAAGTGACACTAAATATCATAAATATTATCCATTTAAACGCTTTTGCAAAATCACGGTTCGGAACGTAGTCGGATACCTTAACACAAAAAAAGCAAAATTTTTAAAATTTCCAAATTTTTTTTAAAAAAATTAAATTTGTAAAATTGTGTGAATAATATGTCAAAATTTTATCTAGTATCATTTTCTTTAATAGAAACATTATATGAAATGCTAAAATATAATTTTTAAATACATAAATTTAAAAAAAAATGTTCAAACGGTGCCGAGTCCTTTAAACACCACCCATTATTTTTTATTGTATATGTACAATGTTATGTTTGATTTTGTATTTGTTTAATCTGTTAAAATTTAATTTTTTAAACTTGCCACTCTATTTATTGTACATATTCTCCCACGTGTTAAATTACTGCTTCTGTTAACATCCTTAGATCCTTGTTAAAAAACTAGTTCCACTTAGCAATAATTTATTCTTGATCAAATTCACAAACTGGACATAAATTAGTTAAGACCTTATTAACTTTATTTGTTAGTAAAAAACAGAAAATAATACCCAATTTACATTAATTACTATTGATCATTCGTTATAATTATGAAGACTTTAAATCCCTAAAATAATTTTCGTGCGCAAGATTGTGAATACTGCACACTGTGCGTCGTACTTTAAGACTACAAGAGGGCTATTGGCAACGGACCGCGTAATTTTGAACCTAATTCAAGTAATGAAGAAGACAGCGGACCTGATACCCCTTTGTCTACATTAAAAGAACGTGAAGACTTTGAGCTTCGACAAATTTAAGGTGCATAGGTCCTCAAAGTAGGTGTCTTCAGTGGCACCAGTACTTAAACTCGTGAGATCCATAAGCAACAATTCGACACTAGAGAATATCGGACAATCAAACATTAACCCGCGAATTTTATACAATGAATTTATGGTAAGCAGTGATATAACGGCGAGTATTAGCCCCCTCCCTACAACGTTCAGGTTTTAGGCCTCAAGTCAGTTCCTAAAAAAGTACGTACTTGGTCTCAGAAGAACAGGCTTTGGATTCTCTAGAATCCTCCCCCTTCCCGCGATGCGGTGGTGCACGTTACGCCACTGATTGTAAGAAGGAAAACGTTTGGTAATGAAAGTAGATCCTCCAATTAGAAAATCTCTCAAACTTTTAGAAGATTTAAAGTCGAAATTATAAAGGTAGGTTTATTTTTTTGAAAATTAATAATGAGAGAGAGAGAAAATTCCAAGAATCATTCTTTGATGAAACTTGGGGATTTTAATTGTAAGCTAAAAATCTGACTTCTAAACCTTAACTGTTTTTAATTAGAAATAAATCATTTTTAAGTGTACAAAAATAGAAGAGAGTATATTTTTGTGAGAGAAAGAAAATTCCCAACATAAAATTTAAAGATGGGAGGGGGATTTTCTTCTTCTCGAAGATTGCACATTTTTGGAATTTAATTATGTGTAAGTAAACGAAAAAAGAAACACACACACATTACTTAAAAGTTGACTTTGAATCACTGAAATAATCGTAGTTTGAGAAAAAGGCAGGATAAATTTTTCAGAAACCTTTTCGCAACTAAATATTATTAAAAAACTAAATTCATCTCTATTTTATCAAAGAAATATTATCTAGGTAAAAATCAAGTCATTCCCCACTAATTTTACCAAATCTAGTACCGTTACAAAGGTATTTGGAGTGTAAAACCAAAAGTATATATTCTAATGAAACTATCCATTGTAAATTAAGTCATATTTAAAATATCGGCCAGTTTACCACACCAAATTTGTGTATTTATTTATTTAAGGGGTAAAAGAATTTATAAAAAAAACAATGAAAATATTGCAAGTAAATAAAGGACATATGGAATATAGAATAATCGGTAAACTATGAGTAATATCCAGAGCTAAATCATTGTATGGTTCTACTGAATGAAAAGAGGGCATGGGAGTGGTACCGCGGATAAAGAAGATATGATTATTTATGACGTGGAGGAAGATGAAATTGAACCGTATCCTGATCTCGTAGAAAAAGACGGGAAACAATATTGGAAAGGATCACTACTTTTAACTCCCACTAGAAGCCGAAAATAAAATTTCCCTCGATAATACTTTTGTCATTTAACCTTGTCTGACTTGGTTGGAAGAAACCCCCACCGCACAAAATCTAATTTGTTTTTACATATAGAATTGGAATTTTTAAATTAAATTAGACAATATTTTAAACTTGTTAAACTTAAATTTTTATATATGTGCATGCAAGCATGTACATAGATAAATATATAAGCTTGTATTTTTATCTCGTGTGTATTTTTAAGAATACTTTAGTATTTTAACAAATGTTTGGCGCAGTACAACCAAATTTGGTTCTTGCGCCATAAAACACCCCACTCACTCACTCACACTCCGAAGCAACTGCTGTGGGGAAAAAATCACACTTCGAGAATTCATGACTGCAGAAACGTGGTTAGAAAAATGAGTGGCATGATCGGCATGGAAATTTGCCGATAGCTTGAAAATAACTCTTTTCCGACAGCCAGTTCCATTGAAATTTTTGCTCAACACTTATATACCTTTCCAACAACACATTTGTCAAAGTTGGTCGAGAACATCTGCTGGAATTCCATCGTGTAATTTTTTTCTCATTGAACTAGTATTATTAGGTAATGTAACAAGGTTTCTTACAGTTTACCAGCTGTTGCTATCCCTTTTTTGTTTCCTGGCATCCTGGGTGAACATATACAATAAAAGGTTACTTACTAGCTTTAATGCAGCAACAGATAAGCCGAGTCTGTTGTCAATTTCAAAGATTCATTGATTTGTTCGAGCAACACAAGGCCCTGTTAAGTACACTGCTGGCCACCGTAAATGCAACACCCTGAAGTGCGGCCACACGTGGCACGCATTGTCCAAAGGTTCTTCGTCGATCACCAGATTGAATTGCTTCCCTGGCCGGCTCGCTCTCCGGATATTTCACCGATAGAAAACATGTGGTCCATGGTTGCTCAAGGATTGACCCAGATTACACCCCCAGCTGCCACACCAGATCAACTTTGCAACGTGTAGAAGCTGCTTGGTCTGCTGCACCCCCAAGAACACATCTAAAGTCTTTTTGAATCAATGCCGAGGCATGTGGCAGCGGTGATCTCCAACAATGGTGGCTACTGATTATGGCAGGAACCACACTTCACAGAAGTCTATAAATTTAATCATCTGATACTTGGTCAACATGTTATCTACAAAATAAATTTTGTTGTGCTATCTCTTGTCTTTCTTGGTGTTGCATTTACGGTGGCCAGCAGTGTATATGTCTAGATATGATGGTCTACTATTGTGAGGAGGAAATTGTAGGATTTATGTATTATGCGATGGAGTGACATACCCATTTATGGACCAAACCTATGACTTTCGACAAGTGGCGCCTAGTAGGGCGTGGATCAGATTGCAAACTATCCTCAAAAAAGCAGTGGTATCTGGAATAGAGCCCGAGCGTGCTGTGTGGAAGGCATTTTCTTTGCAATCAGAAATGGAATGGCTTTCCAGGGGCGTGATGCATCCCCTCTCGGAAGTTTAAAAAGAGGGTGTCGAAAGTGAAAAAGGAGGAGAGCGAAAAAGAGAGGGAAAAAACCTTTTAGTTTTTAGCGGACTGATAACGTTGAAGTTGGATGTTGAAAGACTAAGAGAAATAATCCTACCCGACGATATGACCAAGTATACGCTATAACAATGTGTATAAAGGCGGAAATATTATGCGATAAATGACGGATTAAAATTTTAAATTAAAATAATTTTTACTAAAGCTGTTGTGGTCCATCTTCTCTGTGTGCAAACTTTAATAAACCACGGGTCACAATGTTAATAGTGACCAACAGTTTATTACAGTTGCATTATGATCTTACGGTGTGATTTAAAATTCTTTCTATAAATTAATCTTATAACTATTTCTCATAATTTAAAAAAAAACGCTAAAGAAATTTTAAAAAAAAATTAATATACGAAACAGAGTAAAAGATTTCTTCCTATACATGATTTTTTAACTTTGTTTTTCCTGGATAAATTAACAGTCAACTTTGATTTAAGTTTTATCGGGTTTTATCTCATTGGGTCTCACAAATTAGTATATTTTTTACCTTCGATTCAAAATTTGTTATTGTAGTACCAATCATTTAAATAAAAGATCATTAGAATAGAAGACAATAAAAAACGACGTAAATTGAATTAAGTTTTATTTCGAAATGGATTTTTAAAAAACTCCAAGACCAATAAATTAACTACGCTAGTTTCATGAACAATACAATTACTGTCACACAGCAAAAAAATAAAACTATAATTTTTCACGGCGCACTTAAAACAGCAATTTGTGTTAGCATTATTTCTAATTTAATCTCTGACCCAGATAACAGCATCTGCTTTAAGCGTATACATTTCTTACGCCTACACTGCTCAGATTTGTTCTGCAAATGTTTAATGATCCCCATACATAGACGGGTGTGCAGCTATTTTTTACATATTCTTGAATTCCGATTTAATTTACACACCTGCAAAGCCACTGCAAATAGTTCGGATATCGTAGTCAAAGTTTGACATTAATCTTTCACTACAGCTAAACTAAGGAAAACTAGTACAGCGCATTGCTATGGCCTTGTATTTGTCTAATCTCGCTGTATTTGCTGCCTTTAATGGTTTGCGTCAATTATATCGCATTAGGGAGTTTAATTTGCTTATTTCTTAAATTGAGAATAGAAAAAAAAACAGGGAAAATTCTCTTTAATCTGAGGATTTCTAAATAATTTAATCGATACCGAACATTTGCACAGCCTTGTTTGATATGTGGGTGTTTGTTTGTTTTTGATTCAAAAATAACCCTCTGCAATCCATTTTGTTTTGATTGTGTGTTTTTCTATTTTAAAATTTAATCTGCCATAGAATAATTGGAAGATTTTAGTTTCTGATTTCAAGTGTAGCATCAATTTAATGAGAATTGAAATTAAAAATTCAACAAAACTAACTGAATGAGGATGATATATTCAAATATTTTGAGATAATACACTGCTGAAAATAAAATTCCCAACATCAGCTGTGCTAGATAAACGAAATTTGGTAAGCGTATTTATTCATCTGAAAGATAACTTTAATTCAAATTTCGCGTTAGGAGCATAAGTGTGGCGTCACTTTGAGCGTGCGAATCAGGTGTATTTTTAAATACACGCTGTAAAGTTCGTAAGCGTTATTTATCGTTGAGATTTACGTAGTGATACTAATCAAGAATGCCTTTAAGAAGACGAAGAAGCCACTATCAACAGCTCACTGAGTTTGAATGACGTCTTATAAAAGGGTTTAGAAAAGGTGAATTTTCTTGACGCGATATTTCAGAAACACTTGGTAGGAAAACAATTTTGCATGATTGTTGGCAGCAGTGGTCCCGGGAAGGCACTATATGAAGAAAACCTGGGGCCCAACCATGCACGGTCACAAGGGATAGTTAAGATATCGAAAAGCATCGTAGTGCATTTGCAGCAGAAATTATAGCTTTTGTTGCCACCAAAGTGTGACAAAGTGAACTCTAACAAATCGATCGTTTGGGGATAGCTCCAAGCCAGTCATTCTTTAACATTCATACCATTAACTCCAAGTCACTGACATCTGTGATTTCAATGATGTCACGCTAGAGCTCATTGGAGAGAGGAGTGATGATGTGTAATGTTAACCGATTAGATGTGATGATGTTTCTGTCTTGGTGCCAGTGATGGCCGTGTGTGTGTACTGATTAGAAGACTATATCAGCGCCTGCAACCAACCGTTTTACGTCCTAGACACACTGGACATCCACCTGGAATTATGGTCTGAGGAGTAATTTTATATGATAGCAGAAAAACTCCTGTGGTTATTCTAAGCACACGGGCTGCAAACTTATACCTCACTCTGATAATTAAAACTATCCCCACCCCTTGAATGTGTATTTTCCAACAAGATAACGTGCGCCCTCATACCACTATTGCAACCGAACATGCTCTATAGAGTATCGACGTATTATTGCCTTAGCCTGCTAGATCACCAGATTTTTTTCCAATTAAGTACGAATGGAACATCATTGAACGTCAACTCCAGCGTTATCCAAACCAGAATAAAACGCCTTTATGTCGGCCGACCGAATAGAACAGGCATGCAATCCCATTCCACAAACTGATATCCGGTACCTGTATAACACATTGCATGTACACTTGCATTCAAAATTTTGGTGGTTAATCCCTTTGTTAATGTACAATTATTTCCCATTTAAAATGGCTTTTCTAGCGTTTAGCCTGTAATTTCGAAACCTTATCCAATTAAATATGTTACCAAGACAATTGTATTGTGGAACGTATTACACACAAATGTATTCTTTATTTTTATTTCTAATGAGCTGCAAATTAGTGTTTTACCATTGCAGACCTAGTACTTTCCCCGGAAGTTGTTATCTATTTTTGGTGTGGCACCATATAGACCAAGGTCCTCAGCTTTTTTTCTCGCCGGACCACATACACACAGTGGCGCACACTGGGGGCCGGACCCCCCCAAAACCCGTGATTTCCCAATTAAAAAAATTCTAAGTATATAGTACATGCAAAAATTTAATTAAATATTTGTTATTATTAAATATTTATTAATTAATGCTACATACCTATTCAATAATTAGTCTTTTACTGTGTTTTTGTTCCCGAAAAATTGACAAAAATCAAGAGCATGGTACAGGAATGCGCAAATTTCGACCCCGACCCCTTCTTGAAAAATTCTGGTGTGCGCTACTGCATATCACATAATAGGTATTCATCGCGGGCTGCATACTCCTAGACAGGAGATATTTCACGCGGGCCACAACACGCGGATAATAGAAAAGCATACTATATATTAGACTAAAGCAACATTGACAAACAAAATTTATCAAAATATTAAAACTCATCTTTTGGCTTTTATTTTAATACTATATTAACTTTTCCATCGAACACACACACAAAATATTTATTTTTATGAATTTTTACTGAGTTATGGAATAATTTCTATTTTCTTTCATCTATGACTAAGCCTCTTGCTTACCTTCTGCTATTAAAGGAACAATGGATACATTAGATTGCTTGATTGATAGAATTTCCTGTTAAATTTTTTGTACAATGTCCTCCAATAATTGAATTTCTT
Source organism: Trichonephila inaurata madagascariensis (assembly GCA_019973955.1). Taxonomy (NCBI): domain Eukaryota; kingdom Metazoa; phylum Arthropoda; class Arachnida; order Araneae; family Nephilidae; genus Trichonephila; species Trichonephila inaurata. The sequence goes on from BMAV01020838.1 coordinate 118,784, forward strand.
AGCGCAATGGAACATAACCGGGTCACTCAAAAAGAGCTAGCGGGCCGCATGTTGAGTATCACTGATATAGACGGATACCACAATCACTGCAGGTAATTTTGGCACCCAGTTTCCTCCCTAGAAGGAGGCACCTCGGCTCTGACGACGTGAACCTGTACTAGGAATTAATTTTTCATAGAGCACCCAAGCCAAACAGACACCTTAGGGATCTTTTACATGCTGTATAATCATACGACATAGCCGTTGTCGATTTTCTGCATCATGAAAATCTACCATCTTGAGCCGAGGTCGAACCTGCAACCTTAGGAGCAGAAGGCCAGCGACAAACCAACCACGCCACTCAGCAGGACAAATGTATTCCTGGTGTTGGATTTTTTTCCAGCAAAAAAATTTTAAAAATTAAGAAATGGATTTCCTAAAAAAAATTGATCCTGATATTTCTCCAAAGCAGTATCTGAGAAACATAAAAAAAAAAAAAACACGCGTCTCATTTTAATTTTAAATTGGCTAGATCAATTCTATGTAAATAGCATTTCTTCTTGTAGACACAGGAAAAAGTGCTTGCTTCTTCAAAGTAAAATCCTGTCACAGGATATTTTCCCTTAAGGCAGAAAAACCTTTTCTTTTACTTTAAATTCTGTCACAGAGAAATGTGGAAATATTTCAATAAAAATAAAATAAATTGAAAGAAAGTACACTTTCAGCACCAAATGCCGAAGTAAATCCTTAAAATGTGTTAAAAACAGCAGTTGCTGTCATTTAAAGATAAAAAAGTATAAGTAGAGCTTGGTCATTACGCGTATTTCAACAATATTAGAGAGGATAAAAATGTTTCTAATTTTAAGAATTCCATCTCTAATGCATGTAAGTTGTTTAAAAGCCTTCGACAAAAACGTCTAACCACGTTACCTAGATATATTTTGTTCAATCAAGGCAAACAGTAATCCAGAATCAAAAGGATTAGTTATCAAGAATCAAAAGTTAATAGAATGCAAAAAAATACATAAAAACAGAATTATAATACAAAAGAATAAAAAAAGGCAATATAATTTCAGATTTTTTAAAAAAAATTTAACCAAGATTTATGTATTATTACAATAATTAGAAGAAAAATTCTGAAATACAACCCTTTCAAACGAAACATTCGAATACAGTAACGAAAAAAAAAATATTTGTTCCCTTCAAAATATACGTACTTTCTTTTTTCACTTTTAAAAGTACAAAACATAACCTCTGTTTAACGAAGTCGTTAAACCCCGAAAAAAAGTTTATTATGTAGAAAATTCGTTAAATAGAAATTCATGTTTTAATGTACTTCATATACACCACATAAAACAAATTTTAAATTTATAAGCATTATGTATTATTAAAAAAAATAATTATTCACTCATTTTTTTTTTTGTAAATTAATATCTATTTATTTTATAAATCTTGCCCATCCAAATGAAATCTGCAAGGAAAACAAGAAAGAAAAACATTGTCCAGAAAATACAGTGTTTTTCAACCTTAAAAAATAATTTAATGTTAAAATTAATGAATTTTAATGACTTTTTCTAACTTAAAGCCTACAATTTATTTTAAACATACATTATTTCATATGTATAATTTACGCAAACTTCCACATGCGCCACATTTAAAAACTTCCTTTAATTACTGATAAAATCTGTTAATTTTGTTTAAAAAATTGTGCAGTTTTATTGTTCTCGGTTAGTTAGAACCTGGTAAAACCAGTGTAGATTACCATAAAATTTGTTAAAAGAGAGAATAATTTGAAATGTCCAGAAATACTTTAAAGGGGAGAAAAAAATAGAATCAGAAGAGAAAAAATTCGTTTAATAGAGAAAATGCATTTCGCTATTTGGAGATTATGTTATGAAGAAAATAGTTAAGAGGTCTCAGGGGTGTTAATTTTGTCTCGAGGGGTGAAAATATAAACAATTTTCAAACAGGTATAATTCTTTTAAATTTAAATTAATTCTAATTTTAAACACATTATTTACAAAGGATTATGGTTTCAAGAAAGTACAAGATGTTTGAGATATAATTTTAAGAATTATAAGCATATGAAAATAAGAAATAATTTTGTAATTAATTAAGGGGACTTGGTACCCCAAAAGTGACCGACCTATCATTTTTTTATTTTATTTTTATTTAATCTTATTCTTTGCATTATTATCTTTCGATTGTTACATCATTCGTGCAAACCGGAAAGTTAGAAGTTGAATAAAACTTCATTTGAAAACAAACTATGCAATTTGGCAACGCCTCCTTTTTAGAAAAAAAAGCGTAATGATAAAAAGAAATAGTAACTATAAAAAAATAATGTGTGATATACAAAGCAGAGGCAATACAATTATGTAATTTTTCTTCTTTGTGAAATGTGTGCATATAAAAGTTTTGAATTAAGGCATTTTATAATAATAATTTCATAATTTCAGTTCTTATTCCTGATATGTTTTTCATACAAATGTAATACTTAATATATGTGAAGAAAAAAAACTAAACTTTCAGTCGTGACAGAAAAAAAAATTTTTTTTATCATTTTTCTTGAATATTCTTGTGCAATTAATACCTTCTTAAAATTGATCATTTACAAAAATGTATGGGTTGAAAAAATAAGAAAATGCAATTATTTTAAAGAAAAATATATAACTAATATCTTGAAGTGGTATTTTAAGTTTATTTAAGCTATTATAATTTTTTCAAATTATAAACTTTAAAGTGGTTTTTCTCAGTTTGTGTTTTTCGAAACATTAGTGCATTCAAAAAGCTACTCCTTCCACAACTATTTACCAATCCTTCCATTTTTTTCCCTGTAGTATTTGATATAAAGCATGTAACGAAATTAGGGATCCATTTTGCTGTAAACTGAATACTTTTTTTAAAAAAAAAATTAAAATGTAAGACATATTGGCTTTTTCGTTGATTTTTAACATGCATATCAACATTTTTTTTTTCTCAGAAACGAAATAAGTTATTGTAAATTCGATCCCTAAAGTTGTTTATAACATCCATAAGAATATTACAAAGAAATTTCTGGTCAAAATATTAATAATTACAAAAGGAGTAGGATTTGAAAATTTTCCAAATTTTCTTCAAAAAATTTAAATTTTTAAAATTATGTGAATAATATGTGAAAAATTTCCTCTCGTATCATTTTTTGAATAGAAACATTATATAAAATATTAAAATATAATTTTTAAATACATAAAGAAAGTAAGTAGTCAAAGGTTCCAAGTCTTCTTAAATTTAAGTAAGAAATTTAAGTACGCACGCTATTTTCTAAAATAGTAGCCTTTGCTGTATAAAACTTTATAAAATTATAAAATGTATAACACTATTTAAACCCTACTTATTTTAAGAATAATATATCTTTTGTATTTAAAAATATTTGAAAAATATTGAAATTTAAAAAATTTGAAAATGTAATTTTTTTATTTTTTAAAAAATACATAATTTATTATTCTATTTTATAAAAATACTACACTGTAATAAGATGGATACAATTAACTTTATAAATCAACTTATAGCTAGTATAATTAAAGTTACTATTTTATAAAATAGCATGCGCAACGTAAAACTTAATTAATATTTCTTTTATAGAAACGTTTCTATTTTCTTATGCTTATAATTTTTTAAATTGTGGTTATATTTTAAACATTTTACACTTTTCTGAATCCCTATTCCTTTATAAATAATGTGTAAGAGATTCGAATTTATTTAATTTTAATTTCAAAGAGTTATATATATTTGAATATTGTTTATATTATCAGCCCTCAAGAGAGAAAATTAACACCCTAAGGACTTTGGTACCAGGAAAAAGTTCACAAAATTGAGAAATTTGAAAATCATTTGAAAATATAATATGAAATAACTCTTTTCATGTTTATTAAAAGGAAAATTAATTTCAATGTTTTGACGTTTGTAAGAACTGCTTAGGTACTTCAAAATGTATCAAGTTATTATTTGTGCCTATGTTTACTCTTTTTGTAGACAAAAATCGTATATATACATGAAATATTTCTAAACTTCCACCTAAAGAAATTTAGTGAAAACATTTATGAGCACTTCATGTTCGGGATGAAAATTCTTATTTCTTTAATGAGAGACCAAGAAGAAATTTTAAAACCTTTGAGCCATATAAAACTCTTTTCGGAAAGTTAATGTCTTCATTAAATGAAAGCGATTCAATTAAACACTAATAAAATAAAACTTCTGAGAAGAATCTGGGTTGCTTTCTCGTCTGAGGTTTAAAGAATGTTATAGGTTTTTGTCTCTGGAAATAAAAAAACCAAGTTTCAAATTAGTATTCTGCCAAATCGTCATTAAAAGATTTGGCACATTCTGTATCTTTACAGCAGTATACAATGTGTTTGAAATCCTCTTGAATAAGATTAGGAATAGACGATGGGAAATATTTAGGGAATAATATTAAGATTAGCTCTCACGAGATTCATCTTGAAGCTTGTTATAATATTACATCTCTAGAATGATAAATACATTTACAAGAACAAAATTTTCAACATATTAGAAATTTATAATGATGTAACTATATCTGGAGAATAGAACAAAGCGATACAAACATCATTTTCGAAATTTAGAGTTGATATAAATGAGTATAAAATCAAAATTATAATTTTAGATCACGGTTTGCGAAACAATACCTTCAGTAACAAGAATGCAAAGGGTCTTTTTGATGTATTTAATTATTAGAATTTCAAAAAATACATATTTTTAATTTAATATTATTTTATATATATTTTTGTTGAAAGTAACAATAGCCAATGTACAAAGGAAATATTTAAGATAAAAATATTCTTTTAACTTTAGAATAACTTAAGTTTCATTCTGGAACAGTAATATCCATATATCAATATATAGGAATTAATTAACTATTATCAACAAAAATTTTATTTACGTTTTTGTGATAAAATATTAATCATCTAAAAAGTTTATAGGATACCGTTTTAGATTTAATAGATTTTTTTCCATTAACGTTGCACTTCAAAGCAGCGAGAGAACTACTGGCGACAGACCTCGTGATTTTGAAGATAGGTCATGTAATGAGAATTACATTTGAGCAGACCTCCTCTCTCCAAATTTCCACACCGCACCAAATGGAAGACTTTTGAACCCGAACAAGTTTAACGTGTAATTAACTCCTTAGTAAACCAGGACTCTTTCCCACGACCTGACAGAAACAACAAGAGCTTACGACAGTGCTTCTTAAACTCTGAATATTAGCGACCTAATATTCAGTTCTAATTTTCATCACGCCCTCCTTCCATACAATAACAATGTATTGAATTCAATAATACTATACTTTGACGCTAAGAAACTCACAACGACTTTCAATCTCTTACGTGCCACCGACGTATATAAACATCTAAGCTGAACAAAAACGATAATTGCTTTCGGACTAAATATACACCGTCTTTCCCCAATACGATCTTTTCTGCATTGGCATCCATGAAAATTATTTGCAGGCTAATATCAGAAATCAAGATAGGATTAATTTGTATCGTTTTTTAATTAACGTGTTGTCAGGAATTTTAACTTATTTCATAGCACTTAGTAGTTAAATTAATCAATATACATCACATCGCGCTACGTGAGTATATTAACGGCGCATTTAAGGAAACGTATTATTTTATATGCAGTTATTTGTGGTTACTTATAAACATTAATAATTTCTTAAATAAGTGTTAAGTTTTATATCGTTCATGTATGAGAAAGCCCTATGGGGTCACGCGTACTTTTAAATTTAAGATAACTTAGTATTGTTAAATTAATAATAAAATACATCGTGCAATACTGATATATTTATAAGTGTATTATATCAGTGTAAACGTGTATTTTATTTTTTATTATGTCAGAATGTATTTTGTTTGTTTACTTTTCATAAATTAATAATTTTCTTAAATAATCTTTTGTTTCACCTTTTTAATATGCTCCCCCCCCTCGTAGAGTTATCACGCCCCCCTAGGGAGACGCGCCCACAATTTAAGAAACGCTGGTTTGACTATGACCACGCTGCTATCGTGGTCACCTCTATGGAATCATTCACGTAAACAAGCTCTTCGGAACAAAATCAATTAAAAAGTCAGTTTCTTTTAAATAAATGAAGAGTCCATTTATGAAAAGTTTGTGACGGGCTCACGCGTCTTTTCTTTAACATGACCTCTGGGTTCTTTGGGGGCCAAGATTAATGACAACTCTTTCCCAACTAAAACCCAAGAAGCGAAATGTGAAGAGGAAATGCAAATAAGATAGCTTTTAAATAACAGAAGTTTCAGTAAGTCGTATGGCAATTTGGGGAATGTTATGTGTGAAAGTGATACAAGCGTGAATTGACAGCCAATTGAAGTTACCTTGAAGATTAAGCCATTAGGTCAAGGTGTATAACCATTGCACGCGCGCCCAGACGCCTCTTCATAAGATTGAAACTAAGATTGGATTAAGGTAGGATTGAATATTTGATATTGTAATATTATTAGAAGTGAGATTAGGCGGATTAAATATTGATAGTGGTCCAAGTTACGCGATTCGGTTTAACTATTATACTGTGTGTCTGCTCATAGTAGATTCTCGCATAAATAATATTATTTAAATTGTTAGACACCTAAGTTTCATTCTTAATAAAGTCATATTAAAAATTTTAAAAAATTCCCTTTTTCCCTTTTTGAAAACCCCTACACCCTGTCACGCGGATAATCAAAGAAACGGTCCTCTTAGGAGGGCGGTTTCACAAGTTGCCATTTTCGTTATTATTTCATTACTATTGTCATTGCTGTCTAGGGTATGCTACAAAAAAGAGGATTGGAGGGCTTGAAATTTCAAACGTTTGGAAGTTGAACAAATGAGAACTTTCCGTAAGTTAAACATGAATAAACGTTTCGATGTTTATCTAATTATAATACCCTTTCAAAGGGGTCATGAGGGCCCAATCATGTTACAAATCCTTGTTTGAAACATGATTCCAGTATAATGTAATTTTGGAGTGGTGTGGATGTTGTGAGAATGGGTACCAGCTCAAATGTCACCGTTATCACTTGACCGACATTCAACACTGTGAGGTCCTTGGCCCTCGAGTTGCTTTAGAGCAGGGGCGGGACGACTTTTCCGGGGGTATGGGCTACTTCTAAATTTTTCAAGGTGTTGCGGTTCACCCAGGGGCTTAGGTGTGGTGTGCTAAGAAAAAGGTACACGATATTTTTTTATAACTTAATAATAAATACAGAATATGTGTTTGTTTTTTTAACTACATAACTACAATAAAAAAAACTTACACCTTTAAGATTATGTTTAAAGAAAAACGCAAGGTACAAACATTATAATAATAGCCACAAATATAATAATATCAAGTGATGCATTTATTATCGAATAATTCAAATATGCATTAAAAATAAATTATAGTTTAAAAAAAACTAAAAAACACGCTTTTATGGTTATCGAAATAAAAAATAAAAAATTATAATTATTACAATAAGAATAAAATGATTTTTATACGAAAAAATTAATGTCATTGGGGCAAAAACGTAGGGTGCTCTGTATAAATTGTTATTTCTTGCTAGTTCTATTCCGAAATGTTGAGTTAGTGTAAAAATGTAGTACAAAGCACACCCCACGCTTTTCCCACAATGACATTAATTTTCTCGTAAATCATTTTATTCTTATATAAAGAATTATTTTTTTACTTTTTAGTCAGATTAACCACAACAGCGTGTTTTTTAGTTTTTTTAAACTATAATTGATATTTTTTATTCATTTTTTAGTTCGATCAACAATAAAAGCATGTATTTTCAGTGTTTTAAACTATCATTTATTCATGCTTTTTTTTTTTAAATTTTGGCCTGCGACCGAAAAAGTTTGCTTCCGAGTGAACAAATTTTTTTCCCCTTTGCGCGAGTCTTTTTTTTTTTTTTTTTATTTCCTTTTTTCAAAAAAAACTATAAGTTTATATTTGGTAAAAATTTTCTAAAGCCCCCTTTTTTTTTTGGGTTGTAACTTAATCTTTTAGTCCCCAAAAGGAAAGGGGACGAAATTAGTCCAAACGGGAAATCGTTATTCCTGATGATCCTGATCAGACAATGGACAAAATTATGAAATTATTGTATTTTATCGGTCCTTACAGGTGAAAAAATTTAAATTTAATCTGACCTTTAAAGGGGTTAAAAATCGAGTTCAAAGATTCCGTTACATAAAAGTGAAGTTTATAAAAGCGTGTTAATAATAAATGTTCATCTAAAGTTAGTTGTTGTAGTTATAGTTAATAGAAGACGAAGTTTTCATACTGTCAGCCAATTTTGAATACTTCGGTATATAAACACTAACTGCTAATCTTTAAGCGGTTACCCCAAAATGTGTCTTGGTAGTAACATAATATGCACTTTTAATTAATTTATAGCAAGTTTTATTTCAAAAACTCAAGAGTTGTTACTAATAAGTACCTTAATTTCTTTTGACAAAATGTCAACTTTACTTTAGATCAAAAACTTGTTTACATTAAAATAAAATTTTTAATAAAAAGTAATTGAACAAAAACCCGTCAAGCAATTTTCGTGTTATTTAATATGAGTGTCAACAACAGCAATAAAAAAATAAGTTGAGGGCATAAAGTGGAATTCAAAAAGCTTTATTTTTTTCCCTCCGTTCTTTATTTGCCATGTCACGTTAAATTATGCTAACATCCATTTTTTTTTTAATCTCAAATCTTCTTCAGCTTGGCATTTATTTTTGTATCCACTCCTTTATACGCCAAAAACATATGTTTTCTGTAGAATTTAGAAAAATAATACAAAATTTAATAAGCTTAGCTATGTATGTAACCTTGTGTGTTCATAAACAATTACAGTTTTATAAAAAATTCCCTGTATAAAAACTGTTATTTTAAAATTGCTTTTACTATAAAAAGTTCCAGTGGTTAATACTTTATCCCATTTTTTTATGTAAAAGTATTATTCAATGCGTTAGTTTATAATCAGTCTAACCCAAATAAAAAATTTAAAAAGTGCCTTTTTAAGCAATCATTAATTCATTTTTTAAAAAAAACCTATTAAAACAATAATTTTTTCTACGTAAAATTTATTGATTACATTTTTAAAGGTAATTTGAGTATGTTTGAAACCGTGGTCTGGCAAAAGCGTGTAAATGCATAATTTTTTGTTTTGTTTTTTAGTGTCATTTGAATTATAGAATATACGTTAAAAATTGTTTTTAAATATTTTTTTAAAATCTTCAGTAAGAACTATTCCAAACGCAATGTTTTGGCAAAATGACTTTTGAAAACATTCTCCTTTTAAGCTATCCGACTTCGTTCAGAACCAGTGATTTTAAAAAGCACATAAATGGATAATTTTCATGATATTTAGTGTCACTTAGATTAGAATACATGTATAAAATTGTTTTAAGAAATTTTGACAAAAAAATTTAAATACAATATTTCGGCAAAAATTGACTTAGAATAACCTTTTTTTAAAATTGGGCTCCTTTGCAAAAATGCTTCTATTATAATAATATTTTTTCCTGTATATAGCTCAGACCTTTTGTACAGAGGGTCAATTTTGATTTTGAAAAATTCCTTTTTTTCAAAAGGGTTTCCACAAAATTTAAATAATTATCGGTTTTTTTTTCTTAAAATTTCTGCCCTCTGTTGTCGAAAAACATGGATAAACCCACTTCTAAGTTATATATTTCAAAAATTCTACTTGAGCCTCTGTACAGAGGTCTGAGCTATATACAGGCAAAATATTATAATAGAAGCATTTTTCACAAAAAATATTTTGAAAATGGGTCATTCAATGTTCATTTTTTGTCAAAATATTGTACTTAAATAATTTTTTTATTGCAATATTACTCTTAAAACAATTTTATATACATTTTCTAATCTAAGTGACACTAATTATCATAAATATTATCCATTTACACGCTTTTGCAAAATCACGGTTCCGAACGTAGTCGGATACCTTAAGGAAAATTCTTTTACAAAAAATATTTTGCCTATATTTATCTAAAACTTCTCTACAGACTTGATCCAGGAGTTTTTGAAATAATATTTTTTAAAAATGGATTTATTCATATTTTAATATACCAGAGTAGAGAAATTTTTACAAAAATCACCGGTCATTATTTCAACGAACAATAACTCTGAAAAACAATGTGAATTTTTCAACAATCCTACTTTAGACACTGTAGAGAAGTTTTAGCTACATGTATAGGCAAATAGCTATATGTATATTATAGAAATATTTTCCTTAAAGGAGAATGTTTTGAAAATATGTTATTTTTTGCCGAGAATATGTTATTTTTTGCATTTAAATACCTGGTTATTGTAATAATATTCTTAAAACAATTTTGTTTGTTTATTTTAATCCAAGTGACACTAAATATCTAAAAGAAATATCCATTTAAATGCTCTAGCAAAATGACGGTTCTGAACGTAGTCAGTTACCTTAATTAAAATTAAAATGAGATTATTAATTTCGCTTACATCAATATATAATTATGCGACGGATCTATTCGCAATCCTTCCACTAATCCTCTTGGGAAATATTTGGGCTATCAATTCGCGTTATTCACGACCAACCCTTCGGAAGAAGAAAACCGTGATATGCAAATTAAGTTACTCTATATATTCTAAGTTTTCTAGTTAGAATAGAGAGTAGGAGAGAGGAGATAAACCTGAAATCAGGTGAGATTGTTACTGACAGGTATCATATTTGAATTACTGTGATTAAGAGAAAGCTTTAAAGTGACGATTGTTCACTGAGATTTAAGTGATATTAGATTAAATCGGATGATAGATTAGATCCTCTATAAAGTAAGGATAGAGTTTGTCTCCTAGTCTTTCGTGTATTATCATCGTTGTTCCACTTTCGCGTTAGCCCGAGACATTCTTTAACTGTTATTAATTGAATTCGTGTCGTTATATTGTGTGCTCAATAAATAGATTGATTGGAACATGGCGAGTGTTTCTTCCCTACCTCACCCATATCTAGGTGCCCAAGAAAGAGGTGTTAACCTCTCACAATTATTTCCATGTTAAGCCTTTATGATAGCACATCTAAAATATAATCAAATTTTTAATACTTACAGGAAAAGGAACGTTATTTAATATAGGCTTTTTTCTTATTTTGTTCAATATAAATTGATAAACAGAGGCTTCAGTATACACAGAGTTATCAAAATACCAAAGATCGATCAACTAGAAGCCGAGGTTTAAAAATTTAGAACCCACTCTTGAAGAGTAAAGAAGAAAAATGTCTGAAAACATTTCGAATAACCCGGCGGTATTCGTAAGCGAAATTTAGGCTTTTATCGTTTAGGTAAGGGAAAAAACTCAAAAGCCGCTTTCGAAATATTCCGCTCCCAACGCTGGAAAACGATCCTGAAAATGGCATCAGTAGCAATATATACTTCCAAAGAAAATTCTCTGAAATAGCACATTTTCAAAATATCCCATTCAATAAAGAATGATCCTATATGAAAGTATCCCCTACAAGAAAACAGAACGAAAGTCGATTTTGAAACAAAAATGTTAAAAAAAGAAAGCACTAAAATATACAAAAAATGAGTAACCGGTTGTTTTAGGCGATAAAACATGAAGGATATAAGCGTCTTGATCGATGTTCCTGTTTTGAATGAGATTTTAGGAGAAAAGGAAAAGCTTTTTCCTGAGCAATATTATTTATCAGAGAAAGAAAAATAAGCATCGCATAAAATCTGGCTAGTTCTAATAATCATTTAAAGCTGTTCAACATCATTGGTATTTTTCAGGAATCAAATTCCCTTTTCTGAGGTCTTAAGACTCTTCGTTCAATGTTTAAAAATAGGACAGAAAATTCAGAATATTTTTCAGATATGAAACAACTGAAACATTACGATTATATTCTGGCTTTGCAATCCTATAGCGAGCAGCATATTTTATCTCATAACCTTTATTTTTATATGAGTTGTAAAATGTGTTTCGTAATTTATCTTCTACACCGTAATGCTAAATAAGCTAAGCCTTCACAAAAAAAAACAAGTATTTATTGAATATTTCGAAATTTTAAAAACGTCATACAGGGTGTTTATAAATGAATATCGGAGTTTTAACGCTTTATAATATTTATTACATTAAAGACCAACTGTTTTGTTCGCTGGCATGCGTGCGTATGCCCGCGAAAAGTATGTTAATTTTTCCCCTTTCCCGCCGATCAGCGCGCTAGTAGAGAAATGGCGACTATTGAACAGAAAGCGTTTTGTGTTCCCCAGTTTGCAAAGACAGAATCTGCTATTACTGTGCAACGAACGTTCCAGTGGACACCTCAATGGACATGTGAACACTCATAATCCGCGCATCTGGAACTTAGAAAATCATCACGAGTTGCTAGAATAGCTACGAGACTCACATAAATTGATTGTTTTGTGCCACATATCGGCAGAAAATGTATGGGACTTTGGTTTTCAGAGAACTAACTGTTAACTGGTTCTGCCTATCTTGATGCTCTTACAACTACGACTATTTCCTCAATTGAAAGAAAGTGAACCAGATAATCTTCATTTGGCACCAAGATGGTGCACCGCCTCACTGGCAACTCTCAGTACTCGATTGGATGAACATCATTGTCCTCGATCAATGGTTTTTAAGCAAAGGGCCTCACAGATAAAGCTTTGTTTCGCATGGACTCCACGTTCACCCGATCTGACGCCATGTGATTTTTATCTGTGGGGGTTCATTAAGAATTATATGTACGTACCTCCGCAACCAGCTGACCCTCCAGACCTAAGACACAGGATGGAAGCCAGCTGTTGCAAGATTTACCTCAAACACACTGAGCAAAGTTTTGAATGAACTCTCCTTTCGACTTGATGTTTGCCGTGTGACGAATGGAGCTCACATTGAACTTTTATAAGCTTGTAGGTAAAACTGTTTCAGTTACTCTTTCATTCGATGTATGAATTATGATGTATGTTGTAAGTTTACGTAATAAATACTATAAAGCGTTAAAACTCCGATATATTCATTTAGAGAAACACCCGGTATTATAAACAGATAAACGAATTATAATGCTGCACATTTTCATGAAATTTGAGACATTTTTCTGTCTCAAAATGAGGCCTCTCGTATGTTTGGCAAAGACAGCCTCAAGAAAGCACAAAAATGAATGAAAAATAGAACTGATAGACAAATAAGAAAAGTTCGGGTCACGTGATCACAAAGTTATTTCTGGGGAAAAGAATTAACACAAAGAGTAATATCAAAGTGATTCTTTGAAAAGTTTAAATGATATTTTCAATGTAATTGGCATGAATTCTTGAGCCCAAAATTTAACAAATTGAAATAATACTTAAGGCTGTTTTCGGTAAAAGTACGAGAGCTTGAACTAAACGCGAAGCACATTTTCATACAGAAAAATGCCTCAATTTCCATGGAAATTTGTAGAATTATAGCTCTTATCTCTGTTAACAATATAGTGTTTTTAAAAATTTCAAAATATTTCATGAATACTTTCTTTTTTAAATACGGGAAGGCATAGCCCATTTAACATTACGGTATAGGAGAAATATCGCGAAACACATTTTATATTAGAAAAAATTAATCAACTCTGTTAAAAAAGGGAAGTATGATAAAAAATGCTGCTTTCTAAAGGATAGTGAAGCCAGAATATCATATTAATTTTTCATTTCTTTTATATCTGAAAAAAGGTTCCAAATTCGGGTCCTATTCTTTAACATTAACCAAAAACACCCTTAAAATAAAATTACTTACAAGTCTGTTTAAAATATTGACCAATTTTGTAGATTTTACAGAAATAAATTTAAGGAAAATAACCTTATTTCCCTCCCTCTTGGAAACAATGAAACAAAGGCTAATCATTTAGAGCAGAGATGTTTATTTCTGAATAAATTGTAGTGTTTTATGTCAAGGGTTCACTAATAGCGGTTCGCAAAGAATTTTTTTGCGGCCCTTCAAGACAGTTAGAAAACCAAATAAACAGAAAATGTTTTTCATATTTGGGTCGACATATATTTATTAGCAATTTTTTTTTTGTATGAAGTTTAACTAGAGTAAATGTATATGCAGATCGATTAACACTAACTTGCAAGCTGTGATGAGAACTTCTGCAAGGAATCTCCCTTCTAAGTTAAAACAAGTAATATATATATATAAAAAAATTAAGCCAATTCTTACTTAAGTCAACAAAGAAATATTTTATTTAAATTAATTAAATTTAATTAATTAATTAATATTTGAAAAAAACTGTATCAACATCAAATGTCATCCAGCACATGTTTAAAAAATACATTTGAAGTCATGAAAAAATCCGTTAGAAAAATTTACTGGTGCCATCTAATGGTGCCAGCTCTAACTTCGTCAGAAATAACGCAGAATAAATTTAAAATTAAAAAAATTAAATTTAATTAATGAATTAATAATTGAAAAAAATGTATTAACATCAAGTGTCATCCACTAAAAGTTTTATAAAAATTTATTTGAACTTCAGTGGATGAATAAAAAGTATTTTATTAACGATTGCAAATTTGTACAAGATATATATATATCATTAAACGGATTCTAAAATTAAATGTGCTTGCAGCTATAGATATAAAATTAGCACAATAAATATATAGAATAAAACCACCACCTTTTTATTTAACATATTTATTGATTTTTATCGTATAATTTATAATTAACTGATGCAAAGTTAATTAATGAATGTAATCATTTTTTAAAAAATGTGGACTTACGCTGTCCTCCGCTGTCACAATGTCGTTTTGAGCCAAAACAATGCTCCCCTCCTTTGTTTTAAGTCATAAATTTGTTGTAACTGCAGTAGTTCTCAGTCTACTATGTTTATAGACTGTCTATAATATTTATTTATTTATATATTTGTATATTTATTTATTTATCTTGTGGTGGAATTTTTAGTCGTTCATAAAATACATTTTAAAGCTCTGAATTGAGCTGAAATTTTATATATAGGATCATTTTGGATGACAATACAATAATTTAATTATAATTAATAAAAATTAATGGATTAAAACTAATTATTTAAAGAATTACAAATACAGCCACGTTGGCGACATGTGTCAAAACTAGAAAAGGTATTTTTCTCACGTGTTAAAGCATTGAGTCGGATTGAAATTAAAATGACATTACGATACTTTAATGATAATTAAAAAAACTAATTACCACTTAATGTTGTGATTCTGTTCTATGTATATACATATTTATATTAATTGTAACTATTTAATAAAAAGTAGCTAAAATAAAATTTTCCGTTGTTGACCTAAGTAGGAATTGACTTAAAATTTTTTTATATTACTTGCTTATATATATATAGATTTAAATTTTAAATTATGTATTTTTAAATCTTTAGTATCCAAATTTTTATTACTTCTCACTGGAGTATATATGAGTTTTTCTTAATTTTTGGGGGGAAACAAACCTTCTTTTTACAGCGATTCAACGCTTTTTTTTCAGAGGAGAACAGGAAGAGATATATGCAACGACATCACCTGTTGGTAAATAACATCTGCTCCCAGTATCAAAGGGTAAAAATGCGGGTGAGCAATTAGTAATACTTCCTCTTCCGATTTAAGAACTTATCACCATTTTTTTTTAATTACACAAGAGGGAAATGACCTTATTAACGTCAAGCGAAAATCTAAACGTTTTTATGTGTGTGATCCGTTACTGCTTGAAAAATTATCGACTTCTAGTCATTTTAGTATTCTTTTATTTTTAAAAGTTTCTCTGAAATATTTCACTGAGATGTTAAATTTAATTAGAACTTTCTTAGATATGTTCTTAGAAATTTAAAAAAAAATGTGTGTTGTGGAAGAGCATTTCAACTTATTGTGATACTACCTGAATAAAAAATCAATTATTCAGCAAAAATAAATTTCGGAGTCTATGTTTCCCAAAGCTTCGATTAAAAGAAATAATGATACAAATTGGTGGAATTCTATTAAATTATCAGAATTAAGGATAAAAACATATTGATTTAATAAGTATGATGAAATTGGCTCATTTTTTTTCTCTTATGAGTAAGTACCGATTTTTTTTTTTTACTTTCTTATAATTAAATATTATTTCCAACTCAAATTACATAAGCAAACATAGAACTCCTTTCTAAATAAATATTTGAATAATAATTAGAAGAGAAATATTTACACGGCTATTTCAACCGCATTACTAAGAGGCGAAATCTTCATATTTGATTTGTATATATCATTCATATGACTTAAAAATACGTCCAAATGCAGTTTAATAAAGATTTATACGCAGCTCTAAGTCATATAAATTTGAATTCAATACGAATGCAAAAGCATTTATAATTTACATATAAATATTTCATCCTATTAAGACTGACTTAGAATTTTGATCGAAGATAATGTAGTTTATTTTCTGGTTATGAAAATTATATTACAATATGTAATTAATACAATAAAATCTATCGGAATTCATAATATTTATTAAAACTTCTATATTTTGTCAATAATTGAAAAAATATTCAGATTCCTGAAAACTTTTTATTCAGAACTAGCAGAAGTACCGTAAAATCCCGTGCACTTTTAATACAAGAAATAAGATCGATATTTAAGGGAACGCTTTAAACACCGGGTGTAAAAATGAGAGCTTTAAAAATAAAAAAATAGATGAGCATAGAAAAAAAATCAGATTTCTACATACAGTAGAACGTCGTTTATCCGAACGTTTATTATCCGGAGCGTCAAATATCCGAACCAGATTTTTTTCTTGTCAACTACATGTACTGTATATGAGTACATTTTCAAATAGTGCAATGCTCAACAAATGTTTCGCGTGAGGCCAGAAGTGACGGGAAAACCCAAGATCAGGGATATATGGTAATTTCAGTTGTGTGATTTGGTATAAACATCTTCCCAAACATCAATCCCAGGATTTCAAGAATGCGATGAAGATGTAGAAACCTGGATGGCATGTGATACAGAAGACTGTGGATTTCAAATGCTAAATGATGACGAGATTGTAACTTCCGAGCAAGAAGAATCCTACCCTGTCGACTCTGAAACGGATGTGAATACGAGGACAACAACAAACAACGAAAGTAGCAAGGGTCCATCAAATGCTGACGCTTTTCTGCGTTAGAAACAGCTATGAAGTGGTACGAACAACAGAGTGCTGTCCTACTCAACTACTGCTTTTGAAGAGAATAAGAGACCTTGCAGCTAGAAAACGAAGGTGTACAATGGTACAGCGAGAAAAAAGTGATTATTTTCCACAATAAAGGTAAACTTGCGACATTTTGCACCTATTTTGCTTCTTCTTCAAGCACGTGTCCCCCATGGGATGATTTTCAGTATTCGCATAGAGTCCGGCTTCATATACTACATGGTCGCATTCAGTTATCCGAACAATCACGTATCCGGACGGTGTCCGGTCCCAATTGATTTGGATAAACGACATTCTATTGTATATCGAAATACTATTTTTTTAAAAAAAAGAGGGGTGGCATTCCTTATGAACTTAAAAGGCTGTATTTCTAGAAGTATACTTTTTTCTAAAGAGGAATAAGACCTTGAATAAAGGACTTCAAAACATAAGAGCATTACGCACGTACATTTCAGATTTCTTCGGTTAAAAGGGTTGCGCGTTATACGACGAATATATCCTAAAAGTTTAAAATTGCATCTTGAAAGTATAAGGGCATGTTTATGCCGTATTTTACTGTTCCCATTTTTCGCACCTGTTAATTTTTTAAAATAAAAAATATATATTATTCTTGATAAAATGGCTGAATTGTAAGGAGAGTAAAACCCGGTACAAAACAATGTATAGAAGCATGTAAAACATTTTTTTTAATGAATGCACTTATTATTTATCTGTAAAGCTTCTTAGGCCCTTGCAAAATCCCTTGATTAATTTTCACAAACCCTCTTTTGTAGAGTATCTCTACTGCATGGATGGAACGTGCTTGCAAATTTCAAATCTATAGGTCAGGATGGCGAACCAGTGGCACGCGTGCAATTGATGGCACGCGTGCCATTGATGGTACGTGACACAATATTTTTGGCACGCCAGTGTGATAAAAATGGTTTGTGAGCATTTTATTTTAAAATTTTTAAGTTCATTACAAAGTATTACGAACAAACGCGAGTGATCGGTCGTAGACTACAATTGCTTATGACGTTAAGTTTGTCACAACTGTACTAATTGACAACTATTGTTGTACTCTGTGTTGATTTTTAATTGTTGTTTAACATGGCTAGTTCAGAAAAAAAATAAAAAGTGCAAGATGGTAAGTGAATTCAAATTTGGCGGAGCAGCGAGAAACATGGCATTATTAGTAAAGGAGACAAAGCAGTGTGTGTTTGATGTTCTGGAATAGTGGGATGCAGAACATCGTCTGTGAAACGGTATTTTCAAACAAATCACAAACCCTCTTCTCAAAAAAAAATCGTCCATTTTTCATCCATTCTGCAACAACAGAAGTCAACAGTGTAACTAATTTGTGAATTACACGTATAACTATAACTCACACATTTATAACTACACAATGCACAAAAGGTATTTTTTCGTGTGAAATAGTTTTGCGTTGTTAGTATATTTAGAGTTATATTATTTTCCCCAAAAGTTATTTAACGGCACGTCTACACCTCTTTTAACACTTCTTTAGAAAAAAAGGCACGTCGATCCAGTAAAGTTTCGCCACCCCTGCTAAAGGTCTAATTAGTTCAAAAACGAGAATGATTATCTATATCGCCTCTTGGGGTCGATTAAGGTAAAAACTGGAACCTTCTTCATGGATGAGGCATAGAAGACTACCACACCATATAACCCCCTTGATTGTACCGGGACTCGTTTCTGAGTTTTAGAGGCAAGCACATTGTACACTTCCTTTTATAATATGAATTGATTTTGTAAGGATTTGAATCATATTCAGGGTAAGTTATTCTTTCGTCATGTGAATACATAATACGGTCAATGACATTGGTAAAAGTTTACCTAAAGCTTCTTATATTCATAGCCTCTTTAATAATTATATTCAAATGGAGAATTTAAAATGAGCTTTCAATAGGTCTCAGTGTAAGACATCGAACTAAGGAAGTTTCTTGTTTTTTCATCGCATTAATTTATTTTCAATATTCACCAATTTTCAATAAAAAACGAGTATTTCTCAGTTCTCAGACTGGCGGCAGTTCCTTTCCACATCTAAAAACTCAAAATAAATAAAATAAAATAAATAAAATAAACTTATATAAAGGAGGAAAAATACAGTTTTGTCATTTCTATATAAGAGAAAAAACAATGTATCAAAAGCTTTTCTTCCTTTTCCCCATCAGGGGGCTCACCTTCTTTAGGTGGGTACGGGTGTCACAATCCCGAAGTACTCTCTAGTGATCTTTTCCTTTTCCCAAGGGGTTTACTATCTTTGGTAAACACGGGTGTCACGACCCCGGGGTACCCTAGTGATCCTTCTCTATTTTCGACCCTCCATCTTGTCATCCAAATTCTCCTTTACTTCTTTTCCCGTCCAGACCACAGACCTACGAATGTTTGGCGAACTATAGCCAAAACTGGCTCTTGCGCCATAAAACGCCAAACTCACTCATTCACTTTTCTTTCTTTTCAAATGGAGTTGCGACTGGTAATTATCATTGCTGATCCAATACATTCTCCGGGAGCTAATATCACTTTTAGTGTGGCACCTTAGTTGCATTGCGGCAATTTGGTATCCAATTGCTGCAATGCAGTTAAATGTTCTGACCTCTGACAACGAGAAATTGCACAAGGAATTTAGTTTTCCGAGAGCATCCAAGCCAAACATGAACTCTGGGGATCTTTAACATGCCGCATAATCACGCGACATGGAAGCTGTCGAGTTTTTGCATCATGAAATTTCATCGACTCCGGTAGGGGTCGAATAAGAAACTTTTCCGACAAGGCCAGCGCCTAACCAACTACGGCACCCAATCGGATTGTATTAAAACTTATTTTAGTTTATGAAAAATAATAAATCGAAATCTAAAAGTCATCTAAAACAAAATCGATGACTCACTGCCTTATGAAAATTCTTTGGGAAACCATTCTTTTTGCCTTGAAATTACAAACACACACTAGCTTGTTTTTTTAAGGGGAAAAAATTCAATTTTACATGCATGTAAACTCTTTCTTATTATTTGGTACATTTTAAGGCATAGAAATTAAAACATTCGATGCTAAGTATTCGAATTACATGAAAAGAACACAGCGCTAAAAAGTGTTTTACATTCTTCATCTTGTTTGGAGGCAATTTGATTATTCTAAAAAAAAATTAAGTTAAAGAGAATTTTCGCAAGCTGCAGAAATTAGTTGTTACAGTAGATTTTTCTTTTTTTTTATGCAATGAACTTTCTTCATTCTTGATAAAACGGTGTTCTTCATTTAATTTTATCTTTTCTACTTCATTTTGTGAAACAAGGCAATTACCAAACACAAGATTTACTTTTATCTTGCTTTCCTAGTCAAAATCTTTCCAAAAAAAATTTTTTTTTTGTTCGTCATAAAAATAAATTGAAAACCAATTTGATTTGAATAAGATTTAAACTTATATTTTTTAAAAAAAATCAAGAAACATATTTCATTGAAAAAAATAAATTCTAATTATTTTTTAAATTTGTATTTAGATGAAACTATACATTCGTTTTTAAAACTAGAAAGAAAGTATGAAAAACTTTTGTTTGCTACACAATTCAATCTTGATATTGTTAAAGCTTTGTATATTTTAATGTTTCTAGAATTGAAATCTATGGACTTTATTATTTGTATTTATTAAATCAAGTGTACATTATATAAATGAAGTTTATAATTCAATTTGAGAAGTAAGGCTTGAATTTTCTGAAATCCGAAAAAACACTCAAATCATTAGAAAGAACTTGACTATTTAATTATTTTATAAAATGGCCTAAAAGGGCTAGAATGCAGATTTTATTAGGGCTTAAGTCAAATATACAGGGCTTTTTATTAGGGCTTTTATTAGGGCTAGAATGCAGTTAAAAGAAAGATAAAAATAAATTTTCCTAATTTCAAAATCCTATTTTCAAAAACATTTGTGCAACATAAAATTACTATTCCAGTGATTTTGAACGAATATGGGTGTTTTATTTAAAAATTTTATGTTTATAGTAATTATTTCTGAAAATATTATTAATATTTGACTCGGTAATTTTAAATATGTGTCAGACAACGAAATCAAGAGATACGATTAGGGCTTTCCAGGGGGAAAACTCAGGTTTAAGGGCTCACATATCCTAATATTTAGTTTAGATTCAAACTAGAACTTTTTCCTTTTCCTTGTAAGCCATGACTAAACCCAAACAGTACATTTTATACAATCATTAAAAATAGTTTTTCTCATAATCAAGAAAACGTGATAGAAATAATTTACAACAAGTAATATAAAAAATAGTTTTTAAGTCAATTCCTACTTAGATCAACAACGAAAATTTTATTTTAGCTACTTTTTTATTAAATAGTTACAATTAATATAATATACGTAGGACAGAATCACAACATTAAGTGGTAATTAGTTTTTTAATTATCATTAAAGTATCGTAATGTCCTTTTAATTTCAGTCCAACTGAATGCTTTAACACGTGAGAAAAAAACCTTTTCACAAGTTTTGACACAAGTCGCCAAAAGGGTCGCTAAGTCGCCAACGTGGCTGTATTTGTAATTCTTTAAATAATTAGTTTTAATCAATTAATTTTTATTAATTATAATTAAATTATTGTACTGTCATCCAAAATGATCCTGTATATAAAATTTCAGCTCAATTCACCACTTTAAAATGTATTTTATTAATGATTGAAAATTCCACCAAGATAAATAAATAAATATACAAATATATAAATAAATAAATATATAGACAGTGCGAGCTAATAGTGTAGGAATTGAAAAAATAGATCACATAATATAGTGTCAGTTCCCGACATGCGAAACGCCATCTGTGTAATTAAGAGAATTAGGTGTGTATTGTTGTGTCTTCAAATAAGAATGTGTGAACTGTGTTTGCGCAAGCCCAACTGCGCATGCCCAGTAATTCATATGGGAATGTAAAAAGTGTTGTGAGTAAAAAATAAATACCAGTCCACTAGAAACTTTGTCGTGATTGTGTCTTGAGAATAATTAAAGAGTAATGACGCTATCGACTAAGAGAACCATAAAATTGGTTATTGTGCTCGAGACTCTGGAGTCAACTGCTTAAGTGTTGCAGTTTGACCCAAAATATAGAAAAAACAACCTATTAAGTATCAAGTAGAAGAACTAAGCTAAACTTAGTGGCGCAACAACCCATAAGAGCGAAGGCTTACTGTGCCCATCTCAGTATACGTGACCATTGGGCGATGAAGTGTATGAGCATATTTTCCGATCAGATGGTCAGTCTGAAGAGAAAACATTAGGTGTTTAGTCCCAAGTAAGCTTGGTACTCATTTATCGACCCACTGAAGGGATGAAAGGCTTAGTCGAAAGGCCTTGCCCAGCCCGAGAAAGTACCCCGGATGTGCGGTGCGGGAGCTTGATACGCTACCACTCGACCACTGGGCCTCCTCATCAAAGTAGAGGGAGTACCAAAAATTGGTGAGAAAAAATTTGATTGTGAGTATATATTGACTCTTTCTGAGCTTTTACCGAGCTGAGCTCGGACAGGTGAAACGTACCCGTCTAGCTCATCCCGAGTGTAGCTCGGGCACTGGGAAAATTTACATTATACAATCGGTCTTTCCCGAATTATTTCACATGTACTTTTTATGATTTCGAAAAATTGAAAGTACCATTTGGTGGAAATTTCTGCAAAAAGAGAACGTCCATCTCTGAGCACCGCCCGCTTACGTTTGACTGAAAGACACTCTGTTGACTACATTCCCCTAACAGAGAAGTAAACTAATCCGACATAAAGGTGTTTATTTGCAGCTCAAAGAGAAACAATAAAAGGAGAAAAAGAAAAAAGATTCCAGTGTTCAGATTGCAATGCTGGGTTATGTACAGTATCGTGTTTTCGAATTTATCGTACACGACCAAATTTTGATTAATTTCATAATCATTTATATAAATCCAGAAGATGTAAATAAAATTTGTAATTCAAGATAAAAGCTATGTATTCTAAGCTTTATATTTATAATTAATGTGAATTTACTCCGAAGTCTAATAATATTTACGATACAGAAAGCCATCTTTACAGGAAAATTACTCATTTATTTAAATAGACATATTTACATTAACTTTTAGAAAATTCTGTATGCGAATGTGTGTTTAAAAAGTATGTTGTGTTTAAAAAGATATATATGATTGAAAATAAATATAAAAAAATTGATTTTTTATCCATAATCCAGAAATAAAGGCAGCTGATTGTGATGACTGATCAACCTTACCTACTCCTGTTTAAAGAACTGAACGAGTATTATTTAGTTACGATAGACTGATCTTCACAATTTATATTAAAATACTAGGTACACATACTTAATATTTTACTTTTTTTAGTCCAAAATATAGCACGAAAAATATGAATGAACAACAATTTACGAATTCCGAGTATCATAGCAGAAAGACTGTATTACAGCGCATATAAAGCCCTAAAAAAATCTCATTGTTAATAGCTAAAAGAAAAATTAAATTATTAGAATATTCACAGAATCGCATATTTTCTTTTTAAATGGTCACGACAACCTGCTCATAGTTTTTTTGTTATTTATATATTTATATAAAAATATTTACATCTACATTATTTAAACACAAATGAAATATACATTTCGGGGGGAAACATTTTTAAACAGTTATTTTAAATTTAAAATTTTAAAAAATATATATATTACAATATTTAAAAATTCTATAACCTCTTTTTAAATTTTAATATTTTTCAACAATTTTTTCCTAATATTCTGAAAAGTGTTTCTCAGAATTCTGTGCATGGAATTGGTATTACGACTGATACTTTCATTCAATTACTACTATTAGTTCACACTCTCCCTATATATGTTTAAATATATCTATCTTGTTCAAATTTTCAATCGTTAATAAAATACTTTTTATCTATCCACTCAAATTCAAATACATTTTTTAAAACTTGTAGTGGATGACACTTGATGTTAATACAGTGTTTTAAAATAATAATTCATTAAATAATGAATAATTAGTAACAAACAAAAATAATAGTCCAACACCATATATAAAAAGGAAAACCGCTCGTTGTGACCCTGTAGCGCAACGAACAGCACATTGGACTTTTAATCCAAAGGTCGTGGGTTCGAATCCCATCTGAGATGTCTTAATTTCTGAGAATGTGAATTCTTTTTACAATACTACTTTAATGGAATAATTAAATTTAATTAATGAATAAATAGTAACAAAAATAATAGCCCAACACCATATATAGAAAAGAAAATGGAAAATTACAAGGAAAATCGCTTTCTGTTTTGCAATTTAATATTTGTTTCTGTCATATGTATGTCGCAGGGAAATGATTAAATTAGAGATTTCATCGAATCCCTAAGGGAGATGATCAATTCACGCAAGATGTTAAAATAAGAACTCTGTAAGGTGATTTCCCTAAGGAAAGTAAGTGATTTGATCAAATCCCTAACCCGTTTTAGTGAAATGATGAAATAATATTGTCAAGAGTTTGAAAGTGTTTATTTAGCAAATATAGTGCATTATATTAAAAGTAGAGTAATTAATACAACACAATAATCATAAAATTATAAATTATCTATTCGAAATTAATCACAAAATAATTAGAAAATAAAGCTAGTATTTTTTTTTTTTAAAAAGGATATTTGTAGTAGAATTTCAAACATTTTTTAAAAAAATTATACATTAATGTAGTACGTCAGAAATATCCTGCTTTAGTTGTAACACTTCTTTTTTAGTTATTATTTCCCTTTTTAAAATAGCTTTTTTTATTATCAAAAAGCTTTTTTTTAACACGTTTTTATAAGTTTCACTTTTATGTAATGGAATCTTTGAACTCGATTTTTACCTACTTTAAAAGGTCAGACTAATTCGAAATTTCAAACACTTGTCAAGGACCCATGACAATAGAATAATTTCATAATTTTCTTTCATTGTCCTGATCAGGATTTTAAAAATTTATGAGATTTGGCGACTAATTGCATAAACCATTTTCAGATTTGACGACTAATTCCACATGCCATTTCTAGATTTGGCAACTAATTCCAGATATAGCAACTAAAAGATAAAGAAGCAACCCTAAAACTGCAAAATATGCTTCTGGTTAGTAAAAAATAAAACAAAAATATTGTTCTTTATGGGAAAAAAGGTAGGGTGGGTGGGCGCGTAGTTTTTCTGAAAATGGAAATAAAAAAAAATATAAATAATTTATGTTCTAACTGCTAAATATTCTTTATTTTTATGAAGCAATACCTTTAGAAGTAATGATACGAATTAACATTATAGCAATCTGAGGCCCCGTTAACGGAGAACAAATACCCTTCAGATCCATTAATTAATATCCATTAAAGAGCAAGACTAATTCCAGCAGCCACAAATTCTAAATATCAAATAAGGATAAATTCAAAAAAGGAAAAATGATGAAAAAAAGAAAAAAAACCCCAAAGTGAATCAAACAAAAAAGAAAAAAATAATTCTTAATAAAAGAATAAAATGATTAACGAGAAAATTAATGTCATTGTAGTAAAAGCGTGAGGTGCTTGGTACTATATTTTTATAGTAAATAAGCATTTTGGAATAGAACTAGTAAGAAATTATAACAATTAATATAGAGCACACGCTTTTCCACAATGACATAAACGTTAATCAATTCTTAATTAAATTTTTTACAGTTCATTCCTATAAAAAAATGTTTTTTTTTTTTAAAACTTTTTTTTTAAACTTTAACCTGTTCAGGACGGGCCCAAATTTTTTGCGAGCCGCTCTCTAGGGACGGGGGTGAAATTTAAATACTATCACTAGGGGGAAAAAGATTTTCAAATAAAAAAAAGTAAGGAAAAAAATCCCCAAAACCCGAAAATCTTAAGAGAACTGACTAAAAACTAAAAAAACCGCACACTTGTATAAAAAATTAAGAAAAAAATATTCGATGAGTTATAAAAACGCAATGTTTCATCTCAAGAGGAAATTGATGAGCCGAGCCTGTTGAACCCCCCTCCCCCTTTCTCAGCTGATGTGCAAAACATCAAATCAGGCAGAATATAAACTAACGAAGGTCAGGTTACTCTAGTACGTTCATTTCAATATTGGACATAGTGCCATATGGGGGTCTTTAAAAAAACGTTCCAGCTGAAAAGTCACATTTGTCCCGGCCCACCCCCCTTTTAAAAATCCTTTTGGGGGTAAAATGCCAAAATATTTTGCCCCTTTTTGGGAAGGGGGTAAAGAGGGCGTGGTAGAATTCCCTAATTTGTTTCTTTACATTTTTCAATAGAAACTTTATCCAATTTCTAATTTTCAAGCACACAAAAGTGATATTTCAATCGAAAGACAATAATGCAAAGTGTATAACTAATAAAACTAAAAAATGTTGTTTTGGTCATTTTGTTTGGGTGCGTCACATCATAAGCCCGGTGCTGCTTGGTACGAAGGAGGGGAGAGGGGAGGTAAAAGGGAGAGGTAACAACGAAAACAGAGCTCTACAAATGCTGACTTGTTCATTTCATCATTTCACTAAAACAGTTCAGGGATTTGATCGAATCACTTACTTACATAGGAAATGATTTCAAAGAAACATTATTTTAACATCTTGCGTGAATTGATTATCTCCCTTAGAGATTTGATGAAAGCCCTAATTCCATCATTTTCCTGTGATATGTATATACTTATTTATATTAATTTTAATTATTTAATAAAAAGTAACTAAAATAAAATTTTTTCATGTTGACCTAAGTAGGAATTGACTTAAAAAAAATTTCTTTATATTTGTCTGTTTTTACAATTTGCTTCGTTTCAAGCACTAAAAAAAAACAATAAAAAAAAAACATTAACATCTAAATGTGAAGATTTTTTAAGAAATAATTCTTCAAACAAATCTTTACTCCAGATGTACAGAATCATCAAACATATTATACCAAAAACATTAAATATTAGCATTTTAAACACACGCGATTATTGTAAAAAAGAAAAACCTGTGAAAAAGACATTTGAAGTTTCAAAGCTCAGTAAAATAAATGAAATAGCTAAATGAAGTAACGCGTGTTCTAGTTTCGATTTTCGCTTCCATGCCAGTTAACTTAGCCAGTTATTTTTTTTAATGCTGAAAAAAAACAAATACCAAATAAGGTCGCTAGAGTAATGAAATTTTGAACACGTATTTTGAGAAATCACACAATTAAAATGAGATAGTAAAAAATCGATATTTTGAACATTTTTAGGGTAATATGTAGCCTTAAAAAGATTTTTAACAATGTATAAAATATTTTTTCCCCTTATTTTCTACGCATAATAAGTTTCCGTTCTTTTAAGAAACTTTTTTTTTTAAAAAAAGTAACACTAATTTTTGGTATGTGCCCCACTGCGAATTCTACTATAATGATGGCCATATAAAGTAAATAAATTACTATTCTACTTTTTTTTCTATCTTTTAGAATAGATTTAATTAATACTAATTTAAATATAACATTTTTCTCTGTTTATTTCGCCCATAATACCCAAAAAAATAAAGAAATTATTAAAACAAATTAAAACCCTGAAAGTTTTCATAAATTTTAACCCTTTAATTCAATTTTTTATGTTTGGGTCACAAATTGTAAATTTTTTGCCAAAAAATTCTAACCCAACCAATTTTCGAAAGTAAATCAATGAATTACCGCATTAGATTTTCCGAAATCATGGGTTTTTGACAAAGAAACGAAATAAAGCTTCGAATATATTTAAAACAATAATGCAAAAATTACCCCCGATATACTCGGGCTAATTTTCAAATCTTTGCAATTATCTCGGGGTGACGGGTTTAAAAAATTTTCCCTTTTTTTAAATCAAAATTTTAATTAATGTTCTTTTTTCTGTTGCATGATTTAAACCCAATTTAAGTAAATTCCATTTGGGGCCTTTAAGAATAGTAAATCGGGGAAATATTTATAAAACATTAAGAGAAAAATGGGGTTAAAAAGTTCAAAGTCCCAAAAAAATGTATTTTTATTTTTTTTTTAAACACAAAAAATTTTTAAAAAATTTTCCCTTTTAAATGAACAAATACAAAAACATAAGCCTTTTTAAAAAGTTCACTGCATCACGGAAAATTCGTTCGGTAAGAATATTTTTACAGCCCAAAACATAAAAAAATTTTGGGTTTTTCAAAGCCCAAAATTACGAAGATTTCGAAGACAAAAGAAAAAATCCGTTTTTGTTCCCCCGTCATCGAAATGAGGGAAAGTATTTAAAATATGCGTAAGTTATTTAGACCTCATTTACAGTTAAAAAATAAAAAGAATAATATCGCTTTTCGAAATTTGATGCTAAAAAAAACAATGCAAAGAAAAAATATAAAACAATAAAAACTCAATTAAAAATTTTGTTTTTCAAAAACTAAAAAATTTTCATAAAATTCATTAGGTTCTTGTGAATGTTTTTTTTTCATTGATCTTTTTTTAAATTAGCATAATAATATCATGTAAATAAAACTTCTCTTAATAAACTTAATTTTGTTGATGTATGTTTTTTTGTTTGTTTTTGTTTTTTGTTTTTTGCACAATATCCTTTAACACGAAATTCTCTCATCCCAAAAAATACTTCAGTCCCTTCAGTTTCATGTTAAGCAATTTTCACAGCATATTTTTTCCTCTAATGATTAGACTTTTAATACGTGAACCACTTTTTGATTTAGAATAGATTTTGTAAATTACATGTATAAAAACTTCCTAAAATGCAATACTCTCAAGAACTAGTGGAAACTGTTTTGGTCCAAATTTCCCTGCATCATTCCATTTCTTTTATTTGCATTCAATCATTCTATTTTTAAATTTATAGGCATGACGTACGAAATTTTCCGACTCGTGGATTTTCCTATAAACTTAATGTGGAAATTTAAATCTTTAATGGTGTCTTTTCGTTTGACGTTTACTGTTTTATTATACAGAAAAAATTTTCGACTTTGCATAAAATCTAAACACTGCATAAATTGACCAATCATAAATTTCCCGATTTTTTAAAAATGTCGAGGGAAGTTGCTAATATGAATAGAAGAAGCATTTAGAATTTAAATGCAAGAAAAAGAAAAGACGATTGTGGTAGATCTCTTCAAAAATTTTTATTTGTCTTTTATTTCATCATTGTAGTGATATTTTTCATTTTTTAATGGAAAGATACCATGACACACAAAAATGAATTTATTACTCAAATCGTTTTTTTTTTTCAGAAAAATAATAAGAATATAAAAAATGATTAGGCGTTAAATAAAATTATTCAAGTAAGAATAAAATAAGTGAAAAAATATAAATGCAAGGAATAAAATAAATTAAAATGAACAACAATAGAAAATAAATTGAAATAATTATTACAAAGAGCGAAATCAATTATTTCAGAATGTTTACAAAAGTCTTAACCTTTTAAAGGGTACCCGACTACGTTCGGAACCATGTTTTTAAAAAAGAGATAAATGGTTTTTTTTGGATTTTTAGTGTCACTTAAAAAACATGTATAAAATTGTTTTAAGGAATTTTAAAAAAAAATTATTTAAATACAATATTTCGGAAAAAATTAAACAGAATAACCTTTATTAAAAAATGTTCCCCTTTTTGTGAAAAATGCTTCTGTAATAATAATATTTTGCCTGTCGGGCCAGACCTCTACAGAGCTCAACTAAATGTTTGGGAAAAATTCACATTCTTTTTAGAGTTACAACCAATTAAAATAACTATCGGCGTTTTTTTTTTTAAAAAATTTCTCTCCTCTTTTTCGAAAAACATGGATAATCCCCTTCTAAGTTATATATTTCAAAATTCTATAAAACCTTTTTTACAGACGTCGAGCTATATACAGGGAAAAAAGTATTATAATAAACCTTTTGACAAAAAAACATTTTTAAAATGGGTCATTCATGTTTTTTTTGCCCAAAAAGACTTAAATAATTTTTATTGTAATACTATTCAAAACAATTTTATGTACACAATCTAAGTAAATAAAATCATAAATATTATCCATATATACGCTTTTGCAAAATCACGGGCTCCGAACGTAGTCGGATATCTTAACCTATGGTCTTGAATTGATTCGAGCTCACTAGAAGGCCAAACTGTGCACACTCGAGACAATTCAGTGGATCGTTTTTTTGATGCTGCCTTTCCCCCGAATATAAGCGAGCGCCGTCTGCACTCGTGAAACCGACTGTAATCCGTCGTCGTGAAAAATCTTATACACGCATGGAAAACTATCATAATGATACAAATATTAAAAAAAAAAACATCAAATAGACCAAAATCATATGGAATTCTACGAGTGATGGAACGCCATTGTCCCAGTTTTGTTCCACCAACGCCAAAAAAGAAGCTCTTACAAGATACTGAGCTATGTGCTGTACTAAAAGGGAATGGTAAAGAAAGAAAAAGAGTCGTTATATGTATAATATTAATGTAATATATAATTGTATTATATAAAAGGGAGAAGGTTTTTTTTGCCAGAACCTGACTATTCCTCCATCTTTAAAAGTGAACTTACTGCAATAGAGCACGGCATTGAGGCAGTTCTTAATGAACAAGACTTCGGAGACCTCTGGATCCTCTCTGATAGTCGAGGTTCTCTCCAACATCTTTATAACTGGATCACAGTCGGAGACAAAACTGGCGTCTCCATACTTCAAAAACTTAGACAAATATCCCAGTCCCATGATGTTCATTCCCCCAGTGGATTCCATCCCATGTTAACATCTTTGGAAACGAACAAGTGGATCTCCTGGCTAAAGAGGGTTGTAATGCTTCTCCCCCTATCTCTTCAACCCTCACCTACTCTGAACATCAATCTAGGGTTAAATCTGAAATTTTAAAGGAGTGGAGGACCCCGCCCAACCATCACTGGTATGAAAGCAAACATCCAGGATCCTCATTCCTACTTAAATGTGGCAGAGCCTCTCAGACTGCAATCTCTAGATTGAAAAGTGGCCACATAAAGAGTCTTTCCTTTTGTGGAGGCAGGAAGACTTTTGCTCTTTGCACCAAGTGCAAGACTCAGCAAGCCTCTCCAGATCATATCTTGGACTGCTTGGAACTTTCGAGGAAGGACCATTTTTCCTCTCCCCTCCTGGTATCTGATTTCTAAAGGGTCAATGGTCTTTTTTGTCTTGTCTGACTCCGTCAGACAGACTGAGGATTAGTAACAACAACAGCAACATAATAACTGCAATTTTTGAGCTATGTGCTGCACCTTTCTTCTAAATATTCATACAAAAGAAAACTTAGAATAATTTTTAAAAAATAAATACTACTAATTAGCACTTCTTTTGACTAAGTATAAATAAATATTTTTATTAAAAAATACGTTTTTTTTTTGTTTGACACAGCAAATTGAAAAGAAAGATAATAAAAATCCATATACATGTAAGAGTACAATATTCGGCTCTTACCTACAATGTGGATCAAAATCTCCAAAATTTTCTTTAAGGGAACATGGTACGATTTAAGCAAAAATTTTTAATTTAAGGATTTTAAAACATTTTTTGGTTGCTTTCTATGTGCGTATACTATGTAAAACAGATTTTGTGCTCAAAATTTCATAAAAAGTTAGCTATTTAATTTTTTAAGGAAAAAACCTAAAATTTATGAAGTGATTTTAAAATACTACTCCTCCTACAAAAATTTACGTACACACACGAAATTTGATTTAAAGTACATCCAACTATGTATAACAAAAGTTGGTATGGGTTTTTGGATAAACGATTGGTATTTGTACAATATCTTTTATGAATCCTTATTGAAAATTCCTTAAAAATTTGAAATTTAACTTCAATTATTTTTAAAAATAAGTATTGCTTTGATTCAAAAAGCATACCAACTGTTACATGTACTATTAGCAATCGGTAAAAAAAAATTCAAAGCATTAGGGAAAGACAGAAAAAGCCTTAGCATTTTAATAAGACAAACCAAATTATTTTACCTTTCTGAGATAAGTAAGTTTAAAGTTTTGATTTGCCTTAGGGATGTGAATAAAAAGGAATGTAAAAGCTTTCTTAATTCCGCGTTTTTTAAGAGTTTAGAGTTTTTAAATTTTGTGAGGTTATAGAAAAATGTATGAAGAATAATTTAGGCTAGAAAAATTATATTTGATTTTTTGACCGATTTGTTTCATTTGAATCGTATTGTGTCTCCTTAAAAAATCATTTTTTTTTAATTTTTTGCCAAAACAAGGTTCTGAAATGTATTTTTTTTAAATAATGAAAAAAAAAATTCTTTTGCTGACTTAAAAAAAAATTTTTTTATTTTAAGGGATTAAACAAGATTATGCGATGCATAATGAAAAAGTAAATGAAAATATCTGCCGTTGATATATTTCTTTATTTTTAAGTTTTTCACTGTCTCTGATAAGAATAAAGAAGACATAATCAATATATTATATTTTCTGTATTTGAAGATCCGAGATCCTTTGGAGAAAATGTAACTGAAACATAAAAGTCTTGTCCTACAAATGACAATAGATTAAAAGTCAACAAACAAGAGAGAGTAAAAAAGAAAAACTCCAGATTAATTTTCAATTTACTTTGTTGACATTGACAGACCAAAAATTCATCATCGATTAATTTTCTCAAGTAAAGTTCTTTTCTAATCATCAACAAACTAATTTCCTTCAACGTAATCCCAGAGAACCTTTGTACTACCATCAGGAACAACAGTGAACAAAAGCAAAGTTCCTTTTTTCAGATGATAAAAGTTCTTATTAAAATATTCTGGCACTGCCTGCACAATTTAATTATCTGATAATGCTCTTACTAAACACCGCGACATCTGTTCTACTTTTTCTTTGTGGTACCATGAGGGATTCTCAAACAAATGGCTCCCCTTTTCGAGTGGTTTAGTTTGTAACGAAAGGTACAGTAGTTTTGAAGTACAGACATCAAGAGTCGGTTAATTAAGAATCATGTTAATGCAAAAGAATGTGTCACCGAAATGAACAAAATAAAGTAATTTAAATAAATGTTTTAGCAATTCTTCATTGCAACAAAATGCTACTTTTAAAGTAAGGTTCTGTAAAGTATGATAAATAAATGTTTTGACAGTGTAATATGTTTTATTAAAATTTAGTTAGATACCGTATATTTTGACGCCTTGCGCGTATTGGCGTATAACGCGCAATTAAACTTTTGAACTGCACATTTTAAGTTTTGAGTATATTCGCTGTATGGTGCGCAACTTTTTACGAAGAAACCTGAAATGTACTAGTGCAATACTCTTATCTTTTGAGTCATTAATATGAAGTATTATACACGGGATTCGAACCCAACGGTATACTTCTGGGACAAGGGGTCGCGCACTCTTTTAGCCGTGGCGTGTCAAACCAATCTACCAATATGATTCAGCGTGCCACATAGTAGAACATTTTTGAAACTATTTGACTCCCCGCGATAATGCATGCAGAGTTAAGAAAATACAGGTCAATAACATAGATTTACAGTTTTATTATATAATAATTTAGCATCGCATTTAATGATATTTCTTAACATATAAATAAACAGCATAAAATATATTTATTTCTTCAGCCACAATAAAAAAAAATTAAAATTGTACATAATTATGTATTTTTAAGCATATTTATTAAAATAAGAAATAGACAACATAAAAATTTCTCCTCGTTATAGTTAAACAAAAAGATAAATACAAAATTTAATGCAAAACTAATGTTTCCCGCTCTACTTTCATATCGCAAAGTCAGAGGTATACTTTGTGACTTTCAATTTGACACAATTCTGAGTATTCAGTTGTTAAAAATTTCTTTGCGGACTAGAAATATTTTTCATTTAAAGAAATATTTTTTTACTTAGACATGTGTGTAGAACCAAAAACGGAAAGAAGAATACGTGCATTTTTCTCTCTCTTCGAACTATTAAATCGCTCCAGCAAATGGCATTCAATAATTAAAAAAAACAGTCATAATTCTGTAAATGCCTACAATTACTAAGAAGTTTGTCAAATAAGGTCCATTACCAATTTATCAACTTCCATCCACTTCAAAATTCGACAAATTTGTAGAGTAGTGCAGAGTGCCACTGAGAATTGTACCGCGTGCCACTGAGAATTGTACCGCGTGCCACAGATTGCCGACTTTTGTTTTAGAACTAATTAAATAAAGCTCATGAAAAGATACAGAAGGTATGCGCATGTTAGAAGTGTGATAAAAGGAGGCCAGGTACATCATTCTAGAATGTGTGAGTGGGTAATACAAAATGGAATGAAATTATATATATAAATCTGACATTATTCAAAATTTATTTAAAAAGGGAGAGAGTGTGTGTTTTATCTGAAAATCCAGTTTTGGAACGGAAGATGGTTATTTGTTGTTATTGTGGCTCTAATGCCACCTGTCTGACGTAGTCAGAACGAGGCCTCCGAAATTCATCGTGGCAATGGGCTAGAAGTACGCCTGTCATTGGTCTTGACCACCGTACAGGTGACAGTACGAATTAGCTCGGTGAAATTCCCTGAAAGGATGACAGATGGCGAAACCACCTATCTCCACCTCCACAATTTAGACATGGAACTGAAGGGGAAGGAAATATTCTCCAGTCTCCTACACTCGTGATTCAGCACACAAGATTTTCGGACCCACTGATTTAACGAGCACGTACTCCGTGTGTGCTTAGAGGGTATTTGGTGGCATCGGGCATCGAACTCAGGTCTTCCGGTCTGGAGTCCGATGCTCTAACCACTAGGTTACCCAGGGCCATGATTATTTATTAATAGATTAGAGTAAACATAATGGTGGTTGAAACGGAATTCGATGATATGTCTGGAAATATAACGAAAAATGAATATGGAGACTGTTTAGGTTATATATCCTACAATGAAAGCTCATAAGGTATGCCATTTCCTTTAAATAAAGATTATTTTGATATATAATATACAGAAATATAATTTTGTACGCTCATCTTTTTTTTTAAAAAAAACTATCGTTTTAATATCCAGCGTGTAACCCGCAAATTTGGATTTTATTTTTTGTTAAAAGCGAGTTATACGCTGTAATATACGGTAAGTGCATTCTTTCGTATGTATTATAATAATTAACAAAGTTCTTTATGCAAACATTATATTAAAACAGTAGATTACTTGAATCATTAATATATACATTTTGTAAGACATGCATGTTTTGAATTAGATAAAATAACAACTTGGCTTAAGATTATACAAATTGAAAAGTAAGAATAGTCTGACAAAACGAGAATAAAATAACATATAAACAAATCACTAAGGTAAATAAGCTGAACTGGGATTTCAGAAAAGTGAAAGTATATAAGTGCTTTTTAGAATATTTTTTAATACGCTTTTGCTTATAAGAAAGCAAGCATTATAATTAAAAATAAGTAGATGCCATAATTCAATATTATTCATTTTGTCGCAGATGTATAACTTAAAGTTGGTAAAAACGTAGATTGACTTAAGGCTATAGTGTGTACTCAATTTAGCAAATCAAAACTCTAATGCATTGACACTAAATTATTCAACAAATGCGAAAATACTGTTATCAGCTAACATTTAAGTTGAAGATCGCATGTTTACGATTCTGCAACGTGCAGCAAAGACAGAAAATTCATTCAAATTTAAAGTAAACACCCATAAATAAGGAGGAACAAACAGGCCTAATAATGATACGCATACACTAAGAACACAAACAATTACATCAAATATTTGCACATTACGGTAAATAAGTATAAAAATATTTTATATTTAATACAAACATTGCGTTTTAATTACTCAGTAGGAAAATCGATCAGATAACTTATAATTTGGTGATGACAATTTTTTTAATACAATTTCTCAGACAATTTATTTCGATAAAAAAATGCGTGCTAAATGATTTCTTAAAACTAAATTTGTGAAATTCCGATCGCTTTGACTGCATAAATTCTGCACTCCATTGTAATAGAATTTGTTAATATAATATGATATGTAATTAATTATTAATCTTTAATATTATTAACCAATTGATGGTAAAAAATTATGTCTTGAGATTTATATTTAAAATTGAGATTTTGAACTTTCTAAAATGAGAATGAAATAATATTTCATTGAAGGTGATCCAATGCAGCGGTAATCTAGTGGCCATAGTCAAGAGTTCAAATCATGACCATGACCATGACTCAAAATTGCGAGGTCCGTCGCCAATCCTCTCGAATCATTTTATAGTGCGACATCAATAAAATAAACACTCACTGAACAATATAGCTGAGAAATAAGTTTTGATTATTTATTATTGTAAGTAAATTTGATATTTAAAATACTCGTTGTTTACCATAATATAGAAATGAATTACGATCAAATATATTAATTCAAAATTCGGTACTTACGTATTATCGCAACAATCGCCAACATTATTAATAATTCACCAAGTTGGCAACCCCCGGTCCCCCTATTGTTGGGGTTTGAATTAACCATGTATTATTTCATAAATGTACCAAAGGGTTGCATAATACATAAGTACCAAAATTTAAAAGTTTTTTTTCAAATATTTCACATTGAAACGTAACATATCACTTAAAAAAAATTAAAAAAAAAAAAAGATTTGCACAATTATTTCTTTAAACTTATGATGTAATTCATGTTATAGTTTTATTTATAAGAATAATGTGAGACCATTTTTTAGAAAAATATTTTATAACATCTTCAAAAAAAAATCTTAATCAAACATTTTTATCTTGAGATGCAATCCGTTGAAGATTTATTTAGATATCAATAATATGAAAAAACAATCCAATTTCTACGTAGAATATCCGATGGATCTAGTTCTAATAAACAAGCACGAATGACCTTGGTGACATCCTTATCTCTGCAAAATGCTGAGAACAGTAGCGACTAATTATTCACTGACTTCGTTAAATAATCTCAAGATACCAGGAGACACAGCAACTTCTTTTCTTATTTTCGTCAGACCTCATTACTGAAGAATTAAAGCCTCCGCAACAGATAGAATAGATTTAGGAATGGGTATTAAATAGATCCGAGTCGACATTATTTAGATATCATCTTAAATTACACCTGCTTTGACGAGAGAGAAAGAAAAATTTCAGCGAACTCAGCAATTCTCGTGGTTTCAGTTCCTTTATCCCAGAAATATGATTTCTGATCGCCAGAAAAGATAGGGATTCTCAAAGCGGGGTGGTCGACATGAATCAGGGATGGCCGCTGGAGGAGATGCAATCAGATTTCAGAACGTCAAAAAAAATTTATTTCAATAAAAATCGTCCATTTCGACTTTTTTCATAAAAGGGAAAGAGATGCTTTTGTGATATTGTTGAAGGAGGGCTTTAAGCATGAGAGATACGAGGATATATAGAATTGCATTGAGAAGCAAAATTCGAGAAGGAACAATCCGTCCAATATCTGAACAACAAATTGGATATTTGACACCGGGAATCTGATATCAACACAAGGTATACAAGATACAGAAGATTCAAATATTTATGAGAAAAAGAACACGGTCTTTTGAAACTCTGAGCCTCAATTTTTTTGGAAGGGGGGGGGATAAAAGAGAAAGAATTACTGTTTCAGAATAAAACCTTTTTATTTATTCAATACTTTTATAGTGTCATAACATAATAATGTTGCAGAATAGGATTATATGTTTGAATATAAACTAATTGTTCCGTTATGGAATTCGAAATCAGAAGAATGGGTATTAGTCAGCTTAATCTATTGTTTTAACATCACACAAATACACTCAAAAAGCATAAATGTAGTAGGAACTCTAATAATTATAAGTTCTCTAGTTAGTTAATAGTTATTAATTCTTTAAAACACACGAACAGCAAGGCAAAGCTATATTTATTTTCACAAAATTAAAGCAACATAAAAAAATTACTGTTGCCATTCGAACAACTTAATTTCAGAAATACATCGAAACAAAGATAATAATCAGGTAGAGAATAAACACCTAACACTAATAATGTTGCAGAAATAAAATAAATACAAATTGCGGGTTAATAATTAAGTGCACCTTGAAAGACTATCTGAACACAGGTGTCTTAAAGATTTGCTGATAATATTTTTAAAGGAAATTTATAAAATTGTATTGAAAAAATTATTAATGTTAGTGAAATAAAAAAAATGCTTACTGAAGCATTAATATATATAGAATATAATAAAGGCCACCAGAATCGCAGACACAATGCATTACCATTGTGTCGCATCTCTCGTAACATATTTCAATTTTACAATAAAGAAGCAACATCAGTAAATAATTCATTTGGTAAAAGATTCTATGAATTAATTTATAAGCTTTATTACGACGACCAGTAACTTGTGGAAGCAAATCAAAAATGTTAAATGTTCTGATACTTTTAAATACTATCTGATATACCCATTCTTCGCACGGGTGAATTGAAAAATTAAGCAATACAGATTGAAGGATAAAGAAGCTTTTAACGAGTTAATTTTACGGGTTTCAAATAAAAAAAGGAAAAAAAAAACTTTTTGGGACTGGGTGAACAAAAACCCCCATTTGTTAAATTTTTGTCATAGATCTAAACTGATAAAAAGGATATTTTTTTTATTTATAACACCCAAAAATCTTTGGGGTCGATTTTTTTCCTAAACTGATTTTTCAGTAAAAGTATCACATTTTACACATTTTTTGTAATGAACGCTTAAAATAGTGTGAATAATCTATATCGGGGTGTTAATGCTAATATTACTTTTTGTTATTTTATTTTTTTTTAAAATTTGTAATATTTGCAAGTATAAGCCGTTCCTTATATTATAATCGACAATGGGCTTTAAAAGGAAAAGTTGGTGATAGAGCCAAGTTGGCATGATTTTTTCAAAATTTTTGCGTTGGATTGATTGAATGATGGAAATTGATATACAGTAGCGCCTTGGGGGGGGTGTAACAAAGATGATAAAACACAAAAGTCTTCTGCACAAAAAAAAACATATGCTGAAATTTTTTTAGTGATCGGTTGAAAGGTGTTGGGTGATAGGGTTTTATATACAAAAATCCATTTTTTAAAAGAGATAGCTACACATCCCTATATAGTAATCTCAACCGCGATAAAAGCAAGTACTATTAATTATATTGCATGGCCAACTAAGATTGGCACTAATTGCACGGCAGTGATCGTCGAATCTTGAGGCGAAGAGCCAGTTGGCAGTTTATTTAGATAAAACAATGAAGCATATTCACATGTTTCTCCCTAGTCGCGGTTACCATGCCAGTTTACAGTAAAAAATTTTTACCGATCGCCCGGAAACCCGGATTTTAAAAAGGAGAAGGGAAAATTTTTTTCATGATTTTTAGTGTCACAGATTAGAAACATATATAAAATTGTTTAAGGAAATTTTTTGTATTTAAATACAATAATAAAAATTAACAGAATAACCTTTTTAAAAATTTTTCCCCCTTTTTTTAAAAAGTTCTATTATAAAATATCTTGCCTGTATATAGCTCCACATCTGTACAAAACTCAACTATGTTTTTTTGAAACTTTCCAATTATTTTTAGTTAAAAACCATTTAAAAAAAATTTGGCTTTTTTTCTAAAAATTTTTTCCCCTCTGTTGTCGTAAAAAAATACACTTCTGTTATATATTTTAAAATTTGTTGAGCCTCTGACAGAGGGAGCTATATAAGGCAAAAAAATTATTTTAATAAAACATTTTTCAAAAAAAGAATATTTTTAAAAATTTATTCTATATATGTACCTTTTTCAAAATATTGTACTTAAATAATTTTTTTTTGCAATATATTCTTAAAAAAAAATTTTATATCCATTTTCTAATCCAAGGGCACTAAATATCATAAATAATCCATTTAAGTTTTTAAAATCACGGTTCCGAACGTAGTCGGATACCTTAAACAGCTAATCATTTTTATAAAAAAAAATTACAAAATTGGCAATATCGGTAAGAGTGGATGAACAACAGCAGAGTTCAATGTCAGAACGTAAGTGAACCACAAAAAACCTGAGACTAAACACAAAGAGAAGATAGAGCGATTGACAGGTTAACTGCCAATGCACTTCACACATTCGTTGTTATCAATCAACCACATAGTCGTTATCAATAAGAATATTGAGGGGCGTCGAGGAGAGCAAAAATTTACTCTCACGGCGACAATTATACTGCTTACCCCTCGTTCCCTGTTTCTATATTGTCAGTGCTTATTACAGATGTATGGACTTCATTAGCTTAAAACTTCGCAAATTTGAGAAGAATAATCTTCAGTAATGAGTCTTGTTACAAACGACTTTCTTGACGAGCAGCCCGGGCGTATACGATTTCGTCAAGGACAAAGTTCGGCCAATAGCAACCAGCAAAGAATTTTTTGCGACTCGTCAAGACAGTCAGAAAACCAAATAGAAAATGTTCTCCCTATTTGGTGATACAATACAACTGGGAGTTAAGTTTTTCCTGCATGAAGAGCACCAAGAGTAAACATAGATGTAAGTTGGCAGATATTGACTTGCAGATTGTGATGATAAATTCAACAACCACTCCTGATTTTTTAAAAACATGTAGAAACGTGTGATAGGGTACGTTTTGCTCATTAAACTTATTCTAAAACTGAATGAGCTTGGTGTAATACATATGAAATAAGCACAATAAATAAATTGAATAAAACTGCTACAGTTTTATATAACTTACATCCAGGGTTGGCCTTACGTCGACTGCAATCGACGGGTGGACTACCAAAACATTTTAGGGTGAACGCCTGAAGATTTTAGCAGTTAGTAATTATAGAATATTGTTTGTAGCATACGTAAAATATGAAAATAGTTGTCCTTTGGAACATTTTATGTCTTAAAACTAAATGTAAAATATTGCATACTGAAAAATTCGATCTTTGGTCGGGATCGGAATTTATTCTATATTAAAATAATTCTAAGAATAAAAAAAATATGGAAATGAATTTTCCTTTTAATTTTCTTTTCGAAAGCCATTATTTATAATAAATATACTAGAACAAGAAGACTCGGAATGCAATAAAATGTACAACAAATACATGTCCCTTATTTCATGTAATATTATATTACCAGCCGGTACTCGCCTGTTTCTCTGGGTATTTCATGACGTTGTAAGAGTATACATTGTTTTTAAGGGAACCAAGAACGTTTTTCATCTTCAAAAATCGATTTTTCAATTTTTATCTTAAAAAAAAGTAAATTTAATGCTGATTTCAAAAATTCATAACACGTGTGACGGGCTCAGGCGTCTTTTTATTAACATGTCCTTTGGGTTCTTTTGGGGCCAGAATTATTGGCAACTCTTTTCCAACCAAAACCCAAGAAGTGAAACGTGAATAAAAATATGCAAATTAGAAAGCTTTTAAATATATCAGAAGTTAGAGTAAGCGAGGTGGCAATTTGAGGAATGTTATGAGAGGGCGCGCGATTCAATTCTGAAGTGACAGCCAACGGAGGTTATTTCGAAGATAGAGCCATTAGTTCAAGGTGCATACCATTGCACTCGAGTAAATAAGCAACTTCCTTAAGATTGGATCGGCGATCGGATTAAAATAGGATTGACTATTTAATATTAGGACCTGAGATATTTGGAATTGAGCTTAGGCGAGTTATAGTTATCGATAGTGGTCCGAGTTACGTTATTTCGGTATTATTTATATTGTGTGTTTTGTCATCGTAGATTCTCTCACATGTATTATTATTATCTAATCTGTTAAAGGCTTAAGTTTGAAAGTCTAAATAAAGACAAATTCAGTATAATGGAATCTTTTAGTTCTTTCATTAATCCTACACTTCTAGCTCACGCTAATAATCAAGGAGGAGGGCACCCTAGGGGGACAATTTCACACATGTATAGATGTATAGGTTTAAAGCTTAATAACCGAGTAACTGCAGTTTTAAAATGTAAATAACAGCTATTTCGGTTACAACATATCTCTTGTATCTAAAGAAAAGTACATCTACAGACATTCCCTCCCAGAATTAGTTCTTGTAAAGATTAAAAACATAATTACAAACGTATGCATAATTTTTAAAACATATATTTAAAGAGGTATCTGCAAATGAACTTTTACTGAAATGTTTGGATGATCGTACCCAAAACCCACATGAAAGCACTTCAATAACTGTGTATGAAATCAAGTTCTAAAAAACAAATTTGTGAACAAAAAAAATTTGTAAACTGGTGTGTAATGGAAGCAGTGATATCCTTTAATGAAGGTGCACATGCTAGAACAAAAGTATTAAGAGAACTAAAATAAATCCAGAGATTAACACGTGTGAAGGTCCTCGGAAAACTGACAAAGTTAGAGTTTGTGAAGCCGAGATGGCGGTTCAAATAGCCAGCAAAGAGGCCAGAACTATTGAAAGACAAAATTAAAAGAATAAAGATACTTTAGTCCATGCAAGATGAATACAAATATGGAATATTTTTAAATATCAAATTTTAGTAAGCTGTACTATTTTATTTAGGTTTTTTTCATATTACTCAAAATGTGCTTTTCTAGTTTTTAGGTACATCCGTAGAAAAATCTGTTATATTTTAGTGAAACTTGGTATGAGCTTTTGTATAGTAATAATGCATTTAATGCTACTAATTTAATTCCTACAATATTAGTATTTTTTATTTTACTGCCAATTTTCTGAAAAAAATTACCGTTTTTATCAAGATTTCAAAAGGTCAAGATTTAAAATTTAATTTTTTGAAAAAAAATTTTAAAAATGTTTTTGAGGAATGAAATATAAAAAAAACTTGAGATTTAAAAAAAAAAGTACGAGTTTCTAATTAAAACAGCATGCTTTATGATTTTATATGCTGTAAAAGGAAAAATATAGGTACTTAATCAACATCATTTATACGAAAGCACCTTTTGAAGTGTACTTTTTCAAATCCTTATATTTCTAAAAATATTATACACATTTAAAAATTTTATGTCAAAGTATATTAAGAAAAGTATATAGATTGTGTAACACAATTTTTTTATTTATGGAGTCTTTTTGTGTTTGAAAATAATGTTCCTTTGAAAATCGAAATTTTGCTCGTTTTACGTTATCGAGAACGCCCTGTGTGTGATTGCTTTAAGTTACTGAGATCTCTATAAGTCCTAGCATAAGAACATCTTTGCACAGAAAACATTCATATAGCCTTCGACTTTGGATTTAAGAAGGACAGGATATGATTTTCTAACGCGACAGTATATTTATCATTTAAGCTCCCATACCCCACTCGGAAGCAATCTTCGTAAAAATCCTCCCACAGCGGATGTCTTCTCAACCCACAGAAACACACTTACTAAATTACAAGTCTGTAAATTTACAAGTCTGGAATTTTTTGTTATCTATAACACCCTGTAATTCCCCCGCAACCCCTATCGGAATTTTTTTATTTACATAAAACTCGTTCTTTACGTATCTTTACTGAATAATAGAAACACTTTTACCGAATTTCTAGTTTGTAAATCTAATAGTTCTAAAACGGGAATTTTTGTTATAACGCTCCGCAACGTCTCTTAGAAGTCGAGTTCAGAAAACGTGTTCATTGCGGATCTCTACTACAAAATAAACATGCTTGCTAAATTTATGGTCTATAGGTCTAATAAATCCAAAACCAGAACTACTTTTTTTTAAAACTCTAACGCCATCGTAACCCCTGCAGCGCCTCTTGGGAGTCGATTTCCGTAAAACTCATTCACACAGATCTCTACTCAACAGAAACTTGCGTGCCAAATTTCTAGTCTAAAGGCATTGTCCCGCATATCAGTATTTGGAGCAATTTTTGCCCAGTTGCCAATGCAACGGCTTCGAACAACATTTTCCCAGTGAGCTGAAAGAATTGCTCGAAATTCCAGCCAATGAGGTTTTTCGATTTCCTACGTCATAAACAAGATGGCGGTAAAGATGGCAGCCTCGGCTTCATCAAAAAGCATCAGAAATGGAGTATAATATTTTAATGGCAAATAATATTTTCATGCGGTATAAAATTTTAAGCAGAATGCAGCTCCATTTCTGTTAAAGACTGTCAACAAAAGAACAAGCGGAATAAAAAAAAAATTGTATTGGGTGTTCGTTCTCCGAAGCAGAAAGGCGGCGGGTAATTTTTCAATGTGAAGATAGGGCATGCCTGACGTCAGAGCGTATCGTTTTGTTTACGGCAACCCTTCACCCTTACAGCTGCTCGAAACAGTTGCTCAAAAGAGGTTGGAGTTGTTCCGAGATAGGCGTGTGTGATAAGTTGTAAAGTCATTGTTCTAAAACGGGAATTTTCATCCATAACATTTCTCAAGCCCCCTTAAGAGTCAAATCCCTAGAAACCCGTTCTTGGCGGTTGTCTACCCAACAAAAGGAACATGTCTACAAAACGTAACGTCCGTAGTTTTTATAGTTCCGGAAATCTCATGAATGAGTCGCTTTTCTCCTATATAGATATTGTTAAAATGAATTATTGCATTGTAAAAAATAAATCTACGATAATTTAACTATTTATCTGTACAGTCTAATTGGGTCTCTTGCCATTTAGAAAATATTATAATATTTACAATGTATATCATAGTATTTTAAATTTAAATAGTATATATATATATAGTAAAATAGCATAAAATTTTAAATATTTACAATTTAAACTGTATGGCGTAAAATTTTTAATAGCCAAGGTTGAATATAATTAAGTAGATTCTTATGTAAATTAAATATCTTTTTTAAAGTCACTCCATGTTTTATTTAAATACATTACTAATCATAATTCAAAAGATACACGAAAAGTATAGTTCACATAGTTCAGAAAAAATCACTTATGATTTATTTATTCAGATGAAATGAGTTGAAATGAGAATTAAAAGCTGTAAAACAGATGTTAAAAACG
This sequence comes from Trichonephila inaurata madagascariensis, assembly GCA_019973955.1. Lineage (NCBI taxonomy): Eukaryota > Metazoa > Arthropoda > Arachnida > Araneae > Nephilidae > Trichonephila > Trichonephila inaurata. The sequence continues at coordinate 163,714 of BMAV01020838.1, forward strand.
TTTCAGCTCACGTATTAATATTTTTATATCACGATTCATCAACTCGGTAATTATCATTCCTTATACAATTTACGAACATTTCAAACATAAATGCAACCTCGTTTCGAAACTACATTTATGCTTTTTGAATAAATTTCGATTTTTTTTTTACCGCAATGGAAAATCAAATTTTTATGAAGATGCCTACAATAAGAAGTGCAAGCGACATGACATCCTCGAAAGATTCCTTTGTCCGAACTTTCCAATATTCTTGATATATGGTGACAGGTACAAGGCTTTCCAATTTTATTCATTTTTGACCTATTTTTCTCTTCCCACTCTATATTTATTTTTTACTTACCTTTTAATCTCTCTTTTGATTTCATTTATACTCATCGAGGAGAAAATGACGAATAAAAATCAAATACGTAAGTCAACAACGACCCAGTTAAGGATTACACAGTACCCTAAAAATTTCATTTTTACTGAATTTTTTTTTTTTTTTGCATTTTCTGGTGACCCATATCATTGAGAAGTTTCCCACGAAATTTCAGATCTGTTATAAGAATAAGTTTTTAAGTGAACTATGGTTTTGGTTTCAGTTTCATTTTAAAGCATTTTTTCACTCTTAGGGTATCCGGCTACGTTCGGAACCATGATTTTAAAAAAACGCAAAAAAGTATATTTTTCATGATATTTAGTGTTACTTAGATTAGAATGCATGTATAAAAGTGTTTTAAGGGCATTATGACAAAAAAAAATGATTTAAATACAATATTTTTGCAAAAAATGAACTAAGAATAACCTTTTTTCCAATTGTTCTCCTTTTATAAAAAATGCTTCTATTGTATTAATATTTTGCCTGTATATAGCACAGACCTCTGTACAGAGGCTCAACTATGATTTTTGAAAAGTTCAAATTATTTTCAGAGTTACAACCATTTGAAATAATTATCGGCGTATTTTCTTAAAATTTCTCCCTTCTGTTGTCGTAAAACATGGATAAACCGACTTCCAAGTTATGGTTTAAAATTCTAGTTGACCCTCTGTAGAGAGGTTAGCTAATGAGGAAAATATTAATACAAAAAACATTTTTTTAAAAAGGGAATTTAAAAAGGTTATTCAAAATTAAATTTTTTGCCAAAAAAATTTATTTAAAAAATTTTTTGCTAATGTCCAAAAATTTTTACATGTATTCTAAAAAATGACATAAATATCATAAATATTACCCATTTCACGTTTTGTAAATCAGGGTTTCCCGAATTAAAAAAATTTTGTTTTTGTTGGGAACCGGATTTTAAAAAGGAAAAAGGGATATTTTTCATTAATTTAGGTCATTTAGAGTAGAATACATCAAAAATTGTTTTAAGGAATTTTGACAAAAACTTTTTTTAATACAAAATTTCGGAAAAAAGTAACTTAGAATAACCTTTTTTTTTAAAAAGTTCTCCTTTTTGGGAAAAAAGCTTCTATTATACAATAATTTTTGCCTGTGTATAGCTCACACCTCTGTACAGAGGCTCAAAAACGATTTTTTGAAAATGCCATTTTTTTTCAGAGATACAACCCAAAAATAATGATCGGGTTTTTTTTTTCTTAAAATTTCTCCCCCCTGTTGTCAAAACATGGATAAACCCATTTTAAATTATATATTTCAAAAAATTTGAACCCCTGTACAGAGGTTCTGATATTCGGCAAAATATTATTAAAAACGGCATTTTTTTACAAAAAGGGGGAAATTTCTGAAAAAAGGTTATTTAAGCTAATTTTTCCCCCAAAAATTGTACTTAAATAATTTTTATTGTAATACTATTCTTTAAAAAAATTTTATATACATTTTCTAATCTAAGTGAAGTAAATACAAAATATTTCCCATTTATACGCTTTTTTGAAATCAGGGTTCGAACATGGATCCTTAACAAAATCGCTTTTAAAGAAATAAATTTCTTTGAAATCTATTATCATTAAATTTCAGTAAAATTGTTGTAATGAATTCCCCTCTCTCTCTCTCTCTTCTCTCTTCTCTATATATATATAAAAAATTATATATATATACTATGGAATTACCCTTTTTTATTTTTAAACCTTCATGTAAAACATAATTATTCTGAAACGAAAATAAATTACAAGGTATAAAACATTTTCTATGCAATGCGTTACAAAAACTAGTTATACACAAAAAAAAAACTGGTACCCCTTTTCATATTGTAAAAGGGCCCCCCACGAGCAAGAACCAAACGACGTGGCATGGTTAATTAATTCGAGTAGTGCTGGAGGTAATAGACAGCATGAATGGCACCCGGTTAAATCAGTAGGAGAAGAGGGGTTGGAATCTTTCCAAAGGTACGGTGAAAGGCATCCGATAAGTTCAATAATTTCATTTTGGAGTTTTTGGGGGTTCAGCGGAAGTGTCTAAATTTAGAAGAGTGCTCCTGGGGCCACCTCGTAGATTCTGGACGTGGGGGGGCCCTTGTCCCGCTGAAATCCCCCCGAACGTCGGAATGCAAGAATATGAAAAATTCAGGGAATCGCGTACCTGTCACATGTCAGATTTATCTAGAGTATCAGGGATTTCAACACCCGGTGCACGTTCATACCATCTCAGAGCCTCTACCAGCTTGAACAGTCCCCAGTTGACATGTAGGACTCATGGATTCATGAGGTTGTCTCCATACCCGTACACGTCCATCAGCTCGATTCACTTGGAAATGAGACTCGTCAGACCAGGTAACGTGTTTCTAGTCATCAGCAGTCCAATGTCGGTGTTGACAGGCCCAGGAGAGGCGTAAAGCTTTCTGTCGTGCAGTCTGTAAGGGTACATGAGTGGGCCTTCGGCTCCGAAAGCCCCAATCGATGTTTTTTTCGTTGGAATGGTTCGCAGGGGACACTTGTTGGGGGACAGCATTAAAATCTGCAGAATTTGGGGAAAGGGGGTTGCAACTCACGCAAAATTCTTTGTAGCCGTTGGTCCCGTTTTTGCGTGATTTTTTTTCCCCCAAAGGATGTCGTAGTTTTGATGTTTACCGGTTTTCCCCGATTTTCACGGTACACCGTGCAATGGTCGTACCCGAAATCAAAGTTCTCACCTGGAGATCCCGCCCTTTTTCCCATGGCCGCCCATAATACCATGTTCAATCTCAAATTTTATAGCCCGCCATTGAAACGCAGTAACCTATCTAACAACGGGAATGGGGTTGAAGGGGCGTTATTCTTTGGGCATCTAATTAAAACAGTCCTCTCCCATATCGTGAAAAGTTTTTGATTTTGGGCTTGACGAAAGGGTTTCCATTCTGCGGGTATAGGCGATTGGTCAAACGATGGAATCCGGGGGGGTATTGTTTCATCTGGGCGAAAGAGTTTAGATTTTTGGCGGGGAGGCTTAAGGCTGCTCTCTGTTTGATGTGGGTACGGGAACAGTGACCCCAATTGGCTGCTCGGGGGGGCTAAAATTAGAAAAGGGGGAGGCCCCAGGGGAAGAGATAAATAAATAATGAAAAAATTTAAAGAAAGAAATTTTTTTAGAATTGGGAAAAAAAATTTTTTTATGAAAAATTAAGTTTGGGGGTTTAAAAGAATCAAGAAGAATTTTTTTGGTCTTTTAGTGTTATCATTTGGAACGTAAGGTTAAGTTTTATTAAATTATTGGTTTGGAGAGCGTTAAAAAAAGTTAATTGGTACTAAAAGAGTTTTAAAACAAATTTTTAATGCTTACGATGTCGTCATTGCGCATTTACAACGTGATGACACTCGTTGTTTTAAAAGTATCTTATATCGAATCTATGCCCTTTTGGATTAAAAGTCCGCGCCCCCATTGCGCTGGGGGACACAACGAATTTTTTTCTTTAAAAGGATGTTTAATTTTTTTTGACAACCCTTTCACTATTTAATGAAATAACATTTAAAAAAACTGTTTTAACATAAATGACATTAATACAAGTTTTAAAAAAATTTGAATTTGAATGGATGAAAAAAGGGATTTATTCGTTTGGAAATTTAAAAAAGTTTAAATAAAAAAAATTTGGAGAGGGGAACTAATAGTGGGAAAAAAAAAAAAACTTTTAAAATAAAGTAGGGAACAGTTTTGGGAAAACATTTTTGAGTACAGGAAATATATTTAATTGAAGCCTTTAAAAAAATATCGGAACACGAAAACACAACGGCCCCCGACAAACACCATGTCTTTTCAGAAGAACAAAATACGGAAAAACCCGTTGGGCTATTCTTTTAGTATTACAAGTTTAATTGGATATATGATGATAAGAGTGTATAGCCCCCAAATTAAAAAATTCTCGAGTTTGTTCAAAGCTCAAAAAATATCATTGATGCAGATTACGACGATGAAAATGAAATGAATAGCTCCTGTTTACTCATCATCCGAAATGAGTCACGTCATGAAAAGTATGTTCAGTTATTTAGACGCGCATTCCAATGGTGAAATGAGTAACAAAATTGGACGATTTAGATCAATTTGTTGACAATTCGACTCTAAAAAGACAATGCGAAGAAAAGTTTTGGATTATTTTCCAAAAACTCAAAAAATATTTTGTTTTGCAAAAAACTAGAAAATTTTGTTTAGCATTTCCTGAAGTTCTTATAAATGTTTTTGTTTCATAAGTTTTTATTAAATACATATATACAAACATAATAATGTAAATAAAATATATTCTAATAAACTTTATTTTGTTAAAATATTTTTTTTTATTTAAAAATCTTTTAAAATGAAAAAAAAATTCAATCCTCTCAGTTTAGAGTTAAATGATTTCCACTGTATTTTATTAAAGTTTTTATGCATTTTTTGCAGGGTCATAAAAAATAAAAAAAAACACCTTTTTCAACACGCTTAAGAGAACAACCAGAATTTGTGGAAATATTTACACTTCAATTAGAACGATGCATTTTTTTAGATACAGAGAGCTTAATTTATTTGGAGAGAGGGCGTATTTTTAGAACTAATGAGAAGTTTTAATAGCTTACTGAAACATTAAACTTTATTTATTCAACTGTATTTTTCACTGGACCTGATTTTCTCAAAAATGGTTTGTTTGATTTGTTTCTGGAAGATCCCTGTACTTTTGCTTATAGTGCAACACCGTTCAAATACAGATAAATTTCATTACCTTGGTAAAAAACGCGGCATTAAGATTTTTGGCGTGGGGTTTAAATTTAAATTTTTTGCCTTTTATTTTAAATGAAGGTTTTTAAACCGGGTCTGAGTGCGTTATTCCCCAAAAAGGTGTACGCCTCGCGTCCTTCTGCAACATAACCCCATGTTCTTTGACGGCCACGAAATGGCAAAACCCCAACCCCAATCCCAAAGAAGAAAACAGATCAAAATAAATGAGATACTTTAAAAAGGGTAGAAGCTTTGATGATAAAAAAGCGGCAAAAATTTAGAGATAACTTAGTGTGGAATCCTTCTGACAGAGTTAGATGTCTTATATCCTGGGAAAATTACGTTCATTATAAAAAAATCTGAACTTCGTAGTTAAAATTTGGTATTCTCTCAAAGGTGAAGGAAGGCCTACAAAAGGAATATTTTGATAGGGAAATTGACGAATCTGTTAATTTATTATTTAGAAAAAAAATCTGTTGCGATCTGACTTGAATATAAGGTTTAATTGGGTGTTAACTCTCACTTTAAAGAAAGTTGTCAATTAGAATTAAGTAATTTAAGTTATTCTTAATAAAAGTTGTATTAAGAACCAATATGTCTCATCATTTTGATAATCCCACACCTCTAGCTTACGCGGATCCGGAAAGACATAGTCATCATAAGATGGCTATGTCGCAAGGCATACGTTTAATTAATTAGATTAATGAAAACTAATCCCATACAAACCCAGGACTCAGCATAATCAATTATGCTCACTGGATACCATCCGATCTCCAGTGGAATTTGGATTGATTTAGTGTCATTATGTATAAATTTATTATTCATTAGAACAATAATCCACTACTCTTTATAACTTATGGTAGATTTTGTCACATGAAAGTTTACAATACAGAGACTGCAATGGGTCAATTATGCAAAGAAGCTGGACCTCATAAGCAACATAAGAATAGTAAGGAATGTTTACCATTATTACTTGATAAATATTAAGAATTAGTAAGTCCGTCGCCAATTAAGGATATGTTAATCCAGAGGGAGGATTATGAGCTCGTCAATGGTAATGATCTTGGAGATTTTGGATCATGATTAATATGTATGTTATTACTACGAAATACACTTATTATTGCAGTATACTGAATATGTTACTTTAAATTAAAACAATTGCGTAGAAATCAGATGAAAGAGGTACTGTCTTAGATGTACTATTATTGATCGTAGTAAAAAAAAAGGGAATTTATATTTTTTCCCCACATAGCTAAATGCCTTATCTATATATATATATAAATGGATGTTCATATATATGACCTCGCTTCACTCCAACACCGTTCAACCGATCACTATGTAAATCGGCATGTATATGTACTTTATTGTGGAGAAGGTTTCTGTGCGATTTTCTTTGTTGCAACTCCCCAACAGGTGGCGCTACAGCATATCAACTTCTGCACCGTTTGATCAATCGCCAAGTTGCCAACAGGGTCACCAAAAATGATGCCAACTTGGCTCTCTCGCCAACCTTTCGCAATGATTCCATTGAATCGACATTATAATATAAGGAACGGCGTTGTTTGCGAATATTATATTTTTAACATAAACTAAATACAACAGAAAGTAATATTAACGTATTACATAAGCGCTCATTACACAAAATTTGTAACAATGTGTTACTTTTGCTAAGCAGAGATCAACTAAGGAAAGTGTTTTCAAAAATCGATAAAGGGCGTTATAAATAAAGAAGCGTTATAATTAAAAAAAAATCCTTTTTATCAGGTATTAGACCTACAGACTTAAAATTAAAGAAATATGATTTTTTTGTTCAGATGAAATGTGCAAAAAGCTTTTTTTATGGTTTAATTTGCAATTCACGTAAAATTAACTCATTAAAAACTTTTTTATCCTTCAATCTGTATTGTTTAATTTTTCAATTCACCCGTGCGAAGAACGGGTATATAAGTTAGTTATTTATAAAACTCGTCTTTTGATGCTTTAGGTGAGTTATTAGTATTATTAAGCCTATAATAATACAGCAACTAGGGCTAGGCGCACCCCGCAATTTTGAAAAACGTTCAAAGTGATGAGAAAATTTTGTTCAACAACTTACAAGTCTTAAGTTATATATATAGGTAAAATATTATCACTATCGAAGCAATTTTCATTAAAGAAGAATGTTTTGAAAATAATATTCGTCCCTTTATTGCTCGCATCCAAAAAAAATTTTCTAGAATCCCAAATTTAACTGACACAAAATATTACAAAAAAATTATCCTTTTATACGTTTTTTTTCAAAATCACGGTTCCGAACATAGTCAGACACCTTAAATATATTTATGTGGTATTAAATAAATAGAAATTTTTAAATTTCGGAAAGCTAAATATCAAAGTAAAATATTATAAAGCAGAGGTCGCCAAAGTGTTGGTCCGCGAGAAAATTTCGCTGATCCCCAGAAAAAATTGTAAAATACTTACTCATCACGAAAATTTGCAGCAAAAGTTCAGGATAATAATTTAAGGGGATGGTGGACCTTCACAATGTCAAAATTTAGTCAAAATTGCGATTTCGATTTTTTTTTTTACTAATAATATTCCTTTCTTCGAATAATTCTGTCAAAAAAATTTTATCATTTTGATTTAAACTGAATTATTAATTTTTATTATTTTTCTCAAATAGATTTTAAAATGACTTTTCTTAGCTTGTAATTTTCCTTTTTTTGTTACGTAAAAATTTATGTTTTAAATTTCGTTATATATTTTTTTATATTTTCACCCCTTTTGAAGTGTACATTTCATAAATTTATTGTTTTTAAAAAGTTTTTACGGATCATTTTTTGTGTTATTTTTAATACCTTGGATTGCGATAATTTGGGGAAAATTTTTATAATAAGAAAGTTTATCTTTTTAAAAAATTTTTTCAATTTAAAATACATGCCAGAAAGATTTTTTTGAGTTTAACTTTAAAACAAAAGTTTGCACAATCTTAAAAAAAAATGGCAAAAAACATTTTAAAAAAAAATTTTAAATTTAACAAAATGGTTTATAATGTTTTTTTAAAAAAATTTTTTAAAATTTTGAAAAAAATAATCATTTAAATATTGATTCCATTTTTTTGCTAATTAGCTAACATTTTTAAAAAATTAGTTTAGTGGTCCCCCTCCCCCTTTAAAAAAACCCCTTAAAAAAAAAGCCTCATCATTATGGTCCCACGAAACTCGAAAAAAAACACCTCTTTTTAAGATCTCAGTTTTGTCTTTCCAAAAAGTAATACCTTTTAGGAACAGACGAGGAAAATTCTGATTCAATTTACATTTTATTTATGCGAAAAAGGCCCTTTTTGCCGTCACACATGAAAACACGTACCATTCACCGAAATGAATGCAATTCTCCTCTTGCAGTAACAACATTGGATCCATATCTAAACTTATTTCAAAAAACAGGGTATCCATCAATAATTATAAAAATTTGAAATACTTAAACCTTTCAATTTTTTTAATTTTTTTTTTATTTTTTTTTATGGTTTTTTTAATAAACTTTTATAATTTGGTTACAATTAATTGTTTCATTTTTAAATAGGTACTTTTTATGTGTTCTTATATATATATATATATATATATTTAATATATATTATAAACGCGAAAGTTTGTGGGGGTTTTTTTGGCCCTTTTTTCCCAAAACAACTGAATGGATTTTAATGAAACTTTACAAATATGCTTAAAAATAGAAAACACATAGGATATAATTTATAAAAATATTGTTAAATGTTCAAAAAAAATAACGATAATTGTTTATTAGTATTTTTTTTTTAAAAATATTAGGGTATAAACAATTATGCCATCTTCAAAATAGCCAACGACGATATATCTATCTTTTTTGTATAAACCCTTTTGCCAAAAAACGAACCATTAATATAAAAAAAATTATGCCCTTTGGTATAAAAAATTCATCCTTATATAAAAAAAATACTTTTATCGATATTGGCCATACCATAAAAACAAGTACAATAAAAAAATTTAAAAATTACCTAATCCCTTTGGTAGTAACAAATTGATCCCTTTTATCAAAATAAATACTTTTATCCTTCTCTCTCTTTTGTGGTATTTGTAGATAAACTTTGTCTTTCACATACATCATTTGGACAAATTTAAAAATTTTTTTGTGGTTGCAGTTAATTATAACCCCCCCGTTTTAATTTAATAACGGGTATTGCATTTTTTTAAATATAAAATAATTGCCGTACTGTATTTTTGGAAGTGTAGAAAAAGCACTCTAAAAATTATGCCGCGAAAACTAAAAACTTTCCCAAAACTCTAATATAACCGGCTAAAAAATAGCTAGATTTAACGAAACGTTTATAAGCCCGAACTGCGAAGGGAACGGTGGAGCGTGGGGCAGTTACAAAATAAAAAAAATACAACAGAAGTAATATTAATGTATTACACTTCTAGATATATAAATTATTGATACTATTTTAAAAAGGGGAACCCGGGGGCGTTCTCGATGACATAAATTGAGCAAAAAATTTTGGGTTTTCGAAAAAAAACATTATTTTTAAAAAAGAAGACTCCCTAAATAAAAATTTTTAAACAATCTATATACTTAAATATACAACATAAAATTATTAAATATATAAAATATTTTAAAAATATAAGGTTCGAAAAAGTACAAAAAAGTTTTTCGGATACATGGGTTTTT
>BMAV01020839.1:0-102692 GCA_019973955.1 Trichonephila inaurata madagascariensis
TCTCACTTTATATTTGTTTTGATTAAAATCCAAGTTTTGTTTAGAATATAAAATATTATACATCTTAAAGTAAAGTTTAGCACTTGAAAATCTGGAATGTTCAATTCACTTTAGCGTAATGCAGTTAATAAAATCCAGCTGTTTCACAAATTAAATGCACAGAACGTTTTCATTTCATTGTGTAAAATAATAGTACCAATATACATATCAGCAGTTGTTCAGTTTCTATTGAATGCATCACTTCTATTGAAGAGCATAGTTAAGAGATTTTCAAAAGTCTGCTTCATAATCCAATTTAGATTAAGGAAGTACATAATTTAATAAACGGAAATGCATTAATATATTTGCTGTTAATAATTATTGAAACGAAAGACAAACATTTCAAGGAAAATCCATTTACAATTTTCAATTTCATATTATGTGAAATCTGTGATTTAAGCTTAATTTCATATCACTTCTATTTCCTTCCACATTTCAGGATGTCAATTCTTAAGGAAGTACATGATTGTAATGTTTGAAAAAATAATTTCAAGTAAATCTCAATAGATAAATTGTTGAAACATTGCTGTTATTCCTGACTAAAGAAAGTATTCAAACACAAAATAGATATAATCCCATTTTTAAGTTTACAAATTTTTCTTAAGAAATTGTAGTTCCCATATCAATGTAGTGGACATTTTATCTTAAAATTTTATATACATAAACACATTTACTGCTCTTTTAAAAACATTACTAATGTCCATAAGAACTCATGGAGAACTATTGAAATGTAAGTGCAAATTGAAGCAGAAAAACGTAAAATTTTGGATGTATGATCTATTAATTTTACGCAATGGTTATATACATACAACTATTTTATCTGTGATGAAATGGAACAATGAAAGGGGATATTGGTAGAAATCCCCTTGCTAGTAAACTTATGTGAATGATAATTCTAGTGTTTTTAGTTGAGTGAGTAATCAGTGAGCTAGAACGTTCTTTAACTGTTAAAAAAGTATTAATTATGTTTCAAAGAAAACAACCAGACTGGTTTTTTAAAAAGGCATAATCAAAGAATAAGACATGTTTAATGTCGTAAATGTTATACTGTGCACTAATTCCAAACTATGTGGATGGAGCCAGACCTGTGGAAATGTTCGTTAACAAGTTATAGCAGATCACCTTATACTAACACCATTTAAACATAAACAATATATACCCGTAAACATGGGCAATGTACGTCAGGTAGTTGTTTCCAAAGCTTGCTACATCTACGAGAACAATAGTTTATTCGCAAACGGTTTGTAGAAGACAAGGCAGAGAATCCTAAATACGAAACATTCGGTTTTGTGTGGCATTGATTTCTGTACAAAAGACAACCCGTTTGAAACTGGCTGGAGAATATTGGAACTGGAAAGGCTAACATTGGAATTATGTCATACTCTTCATTGAATCACGATTCCTTTTACAGAGTGATTTTCCTTGTAGCATAATCTGAAGAGAGCGTGGAACACGTCAACACCCTAAAAGCATCACAGAACGAGATGAATATCCTGGTGGCGGGATTAATATATTGAACGTACGTATATTTAGGAAGTGTTAGTTGTGAAACCGGGTACAGGGATAAGATTCTGATACATTATGTTCTTCTTATGGAAGTACTAATGTTCCACATTTATGAACTATAACGGCACACCTTACTTTTCTCTATTCATAGAGGAAATCCCGAAAGTTATGGCCCAAAAACCCCAAAAAATAAATTTGGTAGAGAACTTTTTTAGTATTTTAAAGGTTTCATTAATTTCCTATACGAGATAGTGTGAATTCAAAAAATTTTTCTACAGAATTAAAAAATCTTCACCACAACTCCTCTGTTTCCCCAGCATGAAACACTGTTGTGAAGCTTGTATTGAAGCGGGGGCAGATCACACACCTAATGACTTGATTTATGCAGTTTGTTTTTTTTTTAAAATACAGATGAAAATCTTGCTTTTATCATTGTTCAAATTTTGTATCGTTACTTCTATCTTTTTATCTTTTTTTATCATTATTTGCATAAATCTAGAAAAAATTTTTTTCTATGCGCCCCTAACAGCAACCTTTATTTATAATTTTTTTTTTGCTAAGTACATACTAAATTTAATTTTATTCGCCTTTCATTTTGCGCCTTTATGAATAAATATAGTTTAAAAAACAAAACTAAAAACACACTTTTATAGAAAATTTGAATTAAAAGAAAAAAGATTATTCTTAATATAAGAATAAAATTTTAAAAACGAGAAAATTAATGTTTTTTGTGGAAAAAAGGGTGGGCTGCTTTGTATTACTTTTTTACACAAACTCAGCTTTTCGGAATAGAACTAGTAAATATAACAAAATAAATTAGAGCCCCCCCCGCCTTTAACTCAATGACTTTAAATTTTTCCCGTTAAACTTTTTTTTCAAATTTTAAAAATTTTTTTTTTACTTTTTAGTTCGATTATTTTGGGTTTTTTTAAAACTATAATTTATTTTTCATTTTATTTCGATCTACAGTAAAGACTGTTTTTAGTTCATTTATTTTTTTGTTGAATTTATTCCAGTTTGATATTTGGGGGGGGTTATGGCTTTCGGAATTAGCTTGCCTTAAACAGATTTTAAAATTAATGGGTCTGAGGGGTTTATTTATTCCCCCCAAGGGGGTCTCGAAGATCTCCTTATCGTTGTATTTAAAAGATTCCGTCTCTTAAAACAGGTCTAACTAATAAAAGTGTGTAAGAAGAAAGATTAAATGAATCGTAATCCCCTTTTTTAAACGTATTGCTATAATGTTAATTCGTATCATCTCTTCTAAACGTATTGCTTTATCAATAAAAAAAATATTTAGCAGCTAGAACATCACTTTATCACTTTTTAAAAACGTATTGCTATAATGTTAATTTGTATCATATTTCTAAACGTATTGCTTTAAAAAAAAATATTTAGCTTTAGAACATAAATTATTTTTTTTTATCGAGTTTTTTTTTCCCTTTTTAAAAAAACTAGACTTATATTTTGGCTCATAACCCCCCCCTTTCTTACATAAGGGGCATTTTTGTTTTTTTTGTATTAATAACAGCGTTTTCATTTTAGGATTCACCTATTTGGGGTAGGGTCTTTTTTGTAGCCATATTGGAATTAGTCGCCAATTTTGGGAAAAGGATTGGGGGAAATTTGTCGCCAAATCTGAAAAGGGATATGCATTATTCAAAAAACAAATGATATAATTATTAGTCGCCAAAAGAAATCCTTATTTTGAGGATCAAAATTGGGGCAAAACAAAATTATGAAATTTTTGTATTGCCATCGGTCCTTTACAAGCGTGTAAAATTTCGGGGGTTTAAACTGACCTTTTTTAAATGGGGAAAAATCGAGTCAAAAATTCCATTACATACAATGAAACTTATAACAGGTGTTAAAAAAGGGATGATTCTTAAGTTTTGAACATCAGTGTATTTTTTATGTGAAAAAAATTATTCTCCCATTTGTAATTCGTAATGTTAATAAATCATCTCTATTATAATTAATTGATAACTATTTTTAGGGTTTTCCTTTTAAAGCATATATATTTACACTGATTCAATATTTCTGTTTAAACATATGTAATATTTCCAGAAAATGCACACACACTTTTCAAAGTGTAAATAAAAATTCAGAAAATCCCATGAGAGAGAGATAAACTTTTCGTATATGGTCAGTAGTAAAATTTAATATATTATGAGTAACATGTTATTTTAAATTCTACAGTCAATGTATTTAAGCTCTTAATTAAGTTATAAATTATTAATAAAATGCATTATTTAAAATAATTATTCCCATTTTTAAATTTTAAAAAAAAGAATTAATTTTTGTCTTTTTTTTTTTAAATTTTGGGGGAAATTTTAAAAAACTTTCATTAAAAATTTCTTTTTATTCTTAAATTTAAAGGATATTTTTTTTGCCAAATTTTTATTGATTTTTCTTAAAATTTAAAAATTATGAAACTTTTTTTAACAAAGTTAACTAAGAATGGAAATAATTTTTAAATAAAATGTTTTAGAAAATGACAAAAACACAACCCACCCACACACCAAAAAACACCACATTTTTTAAAACCTTAAAACAACTTTTATTTTAAAAAACTTTTAAGCTTGTTCTTTTTTTTGTTTAGAAATTTTTCCCAAAAAAAAACCCCCCCCAAAAAAAAAAAAAAAAAAATTTTTTTTTTTAAAAAAAATTTTAAAAAAAAAAATTTTTAAAATTTTTTTTTTCCCCCCGGGGAAAAAATTTTTAAAAAACAAAGGTAAAAAAAATTTTTTTTTTTTTTTTAAACCAATTTTTTTTTTTTTTAAAATTTTTTTTTTTAAAAAAAATTTTAAAGGGGAAAAATTTTTTAAAAAAAAAAATTTTTTAAAAAAAGAAATTTTAAAATTTTTGGGGGAAAAAAAAAATTTTTTTGTTTTAAATTTATTTTTGGGGGAAAAAAAATTTTTTTTAAAATTTTTAAAATTTTTTAAAAAAAAACCCCCTTTTTCCTTTTTAAATTTTAAAATTTTTAAAAATTTTTTAAAAAAAAAAAGGGGTTTTAAAATTTTTTAAAAAAAATTTTGGGGCCCTTCCCTTTTTTTAAAAAAATTTTTTTCCCCCTTTTTTTCCCAAAAAAAAAATTTTTTTTAAAAAAAAATTTTAAAAAATTTCCCCCCAAAACCCTTTTAAAAAATTTTGGGGGAAAAAAATTTTAAAAATTTTTTTTTTTTCCCCAAATTTTTTAAAACCCCCTTTTTTTTAAAAAATTTTTTAAAAAAGGAAAAAAAAAAAAAAGGGGGGGGGGGTTTTTGGGGGTTTTTTTTCCCCGGCCAACTTTAAATCTTCCGGGCCCCTTTTTTTGAAAGGAAAGGGGAAAAAATTTTCTTAAAAATTTTTTTGGGTTTTTTTTGGGGGCCCCCCCTTTTTTCCCCCAAAATTTTTTTTTGGGGGAAAAAAAGGGGGGGTTCCCCAAAAGGGGGGCCCCCCCCCCAAAAGGCCTTTTTTTGGGTTTTTCTTTAAAACCCCTTTTTTTTTAAAAAAAATTTTAAAAAAGGGGGGGCCATTTTTCCCCCCCCCCCCCGGGGCCCTTTTTTTAAAAAAAAACCTTTTTAAAAAAAAAATTTTTTTTTTAAAAAAAAAATTTTTTGGGGGGGGAAAAAAAAAAACCTTAAAAGGGGGGGGGGGGGGTTTTTTTTTTGGGAAAAAAAAATTTTTTTTTCCAAAGGGGGGGGGGTTTTTTTTTTTGGGTTTTTTTGGGGGGTTTTTTAAAAAAAAAAATTTTTTTTTTTTAAAAAAAAAGGGGGAAAAAAAAAAAAACAAATTTTTTTGGGGAAAAAAAAATTTAAAAATTTTTTTTCTTTTTTTTTTAAAAAAAATTTTTTAAAAAAAGGGAAAAAATTTTTTTTTTTTTTTTTTTAAAAAAAAAAAACAAAAAAAAAGAAAAAAAATTTTTTAAAAAAAAAAACCTTTTTAAAAAATTTTAAAAAAAATTTTTTTTTTAAAAAAAATAAAAAAAAATTTTTTTTTAAAAAAATTTTTTTTTTTTTAAAAAAAAATTTAAAAAAAAAATTTTTTTTCTTTTAAAAAATTTTTTTAAAAAAAAAATTTTAAAAACAAAAATTTTTTAAAGGTTTTTTTTTTTTTTTAAAAAAAAAATTTTTAAAATTTTTTTTCCCTTTTTTTTTAAAAATTAAAAAAAAAACCCCCAAATTTTTTGGGGAAAAAAAAAAAAAGGGGGGGTTTTTTTTTTTTTTAAAATTTAAAAATTTTTTTTAAAAAAATTTTCCCTTTTAAAAAAGGGGTTTTTTTTTTTAAAAATTTTTAAAAAAAACCCTTTTTTTTTTTTCCCCCCTTTTTTAAAAAAAAAAAAATTTTTTTTATTAAAAAAGGGAAAAAAAACAAAAAAATTTTTTTAAAAAAAAATTTTTAAAATTTTTAAAAAAAAAAAGGAAAAAAAAAATTTTTTTTTTTTAAAAAAAAAAAAAAAAAAAAAAAATTTTTTTTTTTAAAAAAAAATTTTTTTTTTTAAAAAAAAAAAACCCCCCCCTTTTTTAAAAAAAAGGTTTTTTCCCAAAATTTTAAAAATTTTAAAAAAATTTTTTTTTAAAAAAAAATTTTTTTAAAAAAAAAGGGGGGAAAAAAAAAAAATTCCCTTTTTTTTTTAAAAAAAAAAGGGTTTTTTAAAAAAATTTTTTTAAAAAAAAATAAAAATAACCCAAAAAAACAAAAAATTTAATTTTTTTTTTTTTTAAATTTTTTTTTTAAAAATTTGGGAAAAAAAAAAATTTTTTTTTTTTTTTAAAAATTTTTTTTTTTTCAAAAGGGGAAAAAAAAATAAAAAAAAATTTTTTTTTTAAATTTTTAAAAATTTTTTAAAAAAAAATAAAAATTTTTTTAAAAAAAAAAAATTTTTTTTTTTGGGCCCTTTTTTTAAAAAACCCAAAAATTTTTTTTGGGTTTTTTTTTTTTAAAATTTTTTTTTTTTTTTTTTTAAAAAAAAAAAAAAAAATTTTAAAAAAATTTTTTTTTTAAAAAAAAAAATTTTTTTTTTTAAAAAAAAAAGGTTTTTTAAAAAAATTTTTAAAAAAGGCCCTTGTTTACTTGAAAAGCTTTACGTCTTTGTTTAAGAAAATATAAATCGTCATTGGACTATTGATAACTGGAAACACGTTGCCTGGTCTGTCGAGTCTCGTTTCCAATTTAATAGAGCTAATGGACTGGTACGGGTATGGAGACAACCTCATGAATCCATGGACCCTACATGTCAATAGGAGACTGTTCAAGCTGGTTGAGGCTCTGTAATGGTATGGGGTGGGTGTAGTTGGTGTGATATGGGACTCTTGATACGTCTAGATACGACTCTGACAGGTGACAGGTATGTATGCATCCTGTCTGATCACCTGCACCAATTAATGTTCATTGTGCATTCCGACGGACTTGGGAAACTTCAGCAGGACAATGTGAAACCCCACACGTCCAGAATTGCTACAGGGACACTTCCGCTGGCCACCGAAATTCCCAGACATGAACATTATTAAATATATTTGGAATGCCTTGCAACGTGCTGCTCAGAAGAAATTTTCACCCTCCCTTACCCCTAATGATTTATGGACAGCCCTGCAGAATTCGTGGTGTCAATTACCTCCAGCATTACTTCAAACATTAATATAATCCATGCCACGTCATATTACGAAACTTCTGCGTGCTCGTGGGGGCCCTACACGATATTAGGCAGGTGTACCAGTTTTTTATGGCTCTTCAGTGTATATCAGTGCTTGTTTATCCACTGGGGCGCCCAGGGGCCCGGATAACCTGGACTTAACCAGTTATAAATTGCAATCCACCAGTGCCAAGGGATCCCAGGACCCGAAATGAACTTAAATCGGCACTGTTATATATAAATAAAATTTTCAATTTTAGGGAATAGAGGGATGAGCTTTAGATACTTGTAACTATAGAAATTTCATGGGAAAGGTGAATCCTATTTGAGTGTATTTATTTCTCGATTTCCTTACTGTGACTCGTGGAACCCCTGAGTATGCCTTGTGGAACCTCTGGGTTTCGTGGAACACAGTTTGAAGACCACTGGTATAGAAATGCCAGGGACATTCTGGGGAGGGAAATTGAAACTCGCATCACTTCTCCGGGAACCATCCAAGGACTGAAAACAAGAGTTGCTAAACGAGAGGGATAAATCGCAACAGGAACTCATTTCTCTTATTTTCAGTATAAAATCATCGTGTAGAGCCTGTTTATATGAAAAAGAGGACCATACTCCCTATGAACCAATTCTTATTGTTATATTTTCCCACTGCTGTTTCATACCTTCTGACTTCTATGAGTGTTTCGTGCGTGTGTATTTTAACTGTTGACTAGTTATCTGTTTGCTTTTTTACATCTCTATATACATATCAAATTTCATTAAGTTCTGTCAAAGTAGTTCTAAAGATAATCGGAAAAATCTGAAAATTCTCTTAATCTTGAACACCAGTGTGTGCGTTTTGATAACAGAATATAATATCAGTTGGTCCTTATTTCTGACAACTTTTTTTCACATGAATAATAAATAATTTGTAATTTTTTTTAAAAAAAACCATTTAATTTTGTATTTTAGAAATACAAGTATTATTTATAGAAGCAAATGAATTTTTCAAATCCATTTTCTTAACATATTTTATCCAAATTAGAAAAAATTTTTTTTCCATTAACTAAGTTATTCAATTAACAAAAAGTGAATTTTTATATTAACCAAACTTTACTTGATATCAATAAATGAATTCATTTCAAACTAAAATTGTATTCAACGTCTGGATTTTTAGTGAGCTAATGACTTACTAGAATCCCTTTCTCCGATAACTACCAAGCTAAGTTATATAAAAAATCCAGTTTTTATTCTACAACAGTCGCGCGTTTTTATGGAGATCTGTACGGGAGAGTAATTCTAATACCCAGAAAAATATTTTGAAATTTGAATAATTACCATTTGAATTTATATTTGAAACATAATTATCCCAAATTACAATGCCAGAAACACTTTAGAATAAAGACTTTACAATTAGGGGGATTGACCTGTGTTACTGCTTATTAGTAAGGTAATCGTGATCTTTAAGCATGACACTTAATCGAATTTTGCAGCCAGTGGATTAAGATAATTGCCTAAAATCTCAGAGGTTATTATTGGGACAGTACTGGGATAGTTATACTTAATTGCAATATAACTGTTACATTTTAAGCTTATTTGATTTTAACACCTGAGTGGAGAGATTTGCATCCATTGTATAACCTACCATTATAATTGAATATCATTGCAAAATTAGTGTTAACAATATGAATGAGTGTGATTGAATACATGAACCACACACAACAGTAATTGCACCACATTGTAATTGTCGTTAGAAATTCTAAAGAGCTGCACTTTAAATAAAAGAGGCATAAATTATTTCAGATACCGGATGAGCTAAATGTTCGTTCAAATCTTAAATTTCATTAAAAAAAAGGAAGAAATGATTATAAAGAAGTGCGCTTTTGACAGAAAGGCCTCGTAGAGTCGGATACCTTAAGAAAGTTTATAATTTACTTGTATATTAATATTTTAACTGCATGGTTTAGTTTTGAGTTTTTTTTTAAATTTGAATACCTACTTTCTTTCTTTTGGATGTTTTCTTTCCTTTCCAATAGATTATTTCCTTTTTTTTTATTTCAAAATGCTATATTCAAAGCATTATCAACTTTAAATCGAATTTGAAACAAAATATAGAGGTAAGATGATTGATTGAAATAATGATTAATCTTTTACGCAGTAATTTACAATTTTGTTTTTATCAAAATGGACTAAAATTTTTGTTAGTAAAAAGTAACACTACAAAATAAGATGCATGTTGATATTCTAACATTCTAATAAAATCCTTGATGAGAGTGTTAGAAAAGACATTGAAACTTCCTTGAGAGATATTTATGTTCAAAGTGCGGAACACAGAATTTCGGAAGGAAAAAATCAGCGTGATTTCTACAAAGAGTTAAGAACACCCATTATTTTCTCTACCACAAAAATGTTTTCAATATATATTAGTATCCAATATATATATGAATTTAAGAAAGTCATAAAATAGCCAAGAGCAGTAAAAAAACTGCCACCACCATCAAAGAATTGCAATTTTGTAGTTTGGTCAATTTTAATATATTGCAAAGGAAATATTTTAAGCTGAATTAAATTTGCAAAGTGAATTTAAATTTACCAATTTTACCAATATTTTTTTAAATTTACCAATTCGTTTTAAAAATCATGAGTTTTTCATACAAAGAATTGTTTTCATTACTTACAGCTATCTTTGAGGACTATCTGCTAAAATTTTAAGTAATTTTAAGGTGCTTCTTTCATTTCAGCCAAAAACTAGAACTGCAAACTGAAGATAAGTTTTGATGTTATCATTGTTGATATAAGTTCTAAATATGATAAACTGATAATTCAAGGAATATTTTCTTTCTGTCACATAGGTCATTGGAGTTTTACCTAATATGTATAGCTTCTGAATTTCTTTTAAAATGCTATCTGGATTTTTTTATATTTTACAATATGTCTCAAATTTTCTGTAAAATATTATTGATATTTCATAAATGAGTATTTCTGCTAAACTATATTTGATGAGAGGATATTTTTAACAATTATTACTAGATTTTATAATCCATTTATAAAAGAATAACAAATTTTGTTCTAGCAATTTTTTACAACTTCCTTCATAAATTAAAAATATATATATGATTGAAACTAGATTTAGCAAATATGATTTGAATACCAAGATAACTTTTCCACAAATATTTATTAAATATTTAATTTCCTGACTTTTTGCTAATGTAAAATGCAATTATTTCTTAGGTAATATTCGTCATTCAGAAAGTTTTAGTGGGTAATATTAACTAAGGATAGCTTATAACTTGGCAAGAATTAGGAGTAGAAGAGGAAATCAATTTCTCCGAGAGACAACAAAGCGGAACTGTTTTTTCTATAAGAAAAAGTATTCCTAGTATAAAATCTATGTAAAAGTGTTGTCTATAACTCGAAAAAAATATTGAGTTTAAAATTTGTATCTGTATTTTTTTTATCAAAAAAGTAAATACTGTTAAAATTGTAAAATTCCAATGTATAGGATTAGTAAATATTAAATAAAATTAAATAATTAAAAAGTTTTTGTATTAAAAGGATAAGTCTCGGTTATTTTTCAATTTTGTAGCTATAATATCATTCGATTTGTCTGGAAACATCGTTACGTTAGTATAATTGGCTTGGAGTTAACCCCATGAAAAAAAAGGGAAAAGATGTATCGTCTATTGTTCATCGTCTTAGTATTACAAGACGGAAAAAATTGAAAGTTGGTTTAATTCCGTGCAGCCACACACACACATACGGAATTTAAAAAATTTCAATTGTGTTTTCCCCATAATATTTAAAACGAGACTCATTTTACCTTCAAATTATTTTGTACACAAATTTTTTATATTTAACCAATGAAAGTGAATAGAATTAGAACATTATATTGTCATTATGTTTTGTTTTCATCAATCTATTGACTATGTGCTTAATAATCAAACTTGTCTCCTACTTTTTATAAATACTGTACGGATATCACTTCCTGGTCACTCATCAGTCCTTCATACTGCTGCTACTATTTCGATCGTTATACAGTCCAAGTTCGCCCTAAGATTCTCCATAGTCTAATAAATAGAATGATAGAAACAAAATTTCAAATACAAAATGAGGCTTCTAAATTTTCGACAGCATTTATAAGCTTTCTTTCATATTTAGATTCGGAAAAATATTTTTATAGTTTTACGTAATAATGCAATATGAACTCGTAATCTGCTGCCCAGAATTATCTCTATGATTCCTTGTTTTCAATTTACCCCTCCTAGTAGCTGTAATTATAATTGTACTCCTAATTAAATAATAAAACAAGTTTGCAATTCACATACTTAGTAATATTACAGTAACGTGCCGGTATGTCTTATTAAAATGGGTTTTATATGAAAGTGAAGGGAAAAAAACATTTAAAACAAAAGGAATGCCAGAGCAAAAAGGGTTGGTGTAACCTTATAATACGGCTGTTTCATTCTGTTTTTTAATATATTTATTTGTACTGACTTTTCATATTATATACGAATTTCTTTTATTAATATATTACAAAAATATAATTTAAATAAAACTAATTAGAAAAAGCATAAGTAATTTAAGAAGGATGTTTCATTATAAATTCAAATTTCATGAGCTAATTATCTCTTAAAATAAAATACAAATATGTCATACACACATACTACTATTTGGATCAAAAGAAAGCTCGAAATTCATGTAATAGAGATTTTGTTTCACTATTAATGTGTGTGGCAATATATAATATCCATTCAAATACCGCAAACGTTTCAATCAAGGAATACATTTTACGATTTTAAATTCAAAGAAATATAAAACATAAAAAAAAGACACTAATCTTAAAATCTCCTTGACAAAATTGCTTCTGATGTCAATTAAAAGGGATTAGCATTCAAAAATTATTATCAGAAAGGTTTTTCTTAGTTCGGTGATTTTATGTTCTTTTTAGTTCAGATATTTAATAGAATACAGAAGGATGATGAATATAGAGATTTCGGATTGTGTTGTCGCTTTGAAATCTACGTACGATGAAGTGCGAAATTTATGGACTGATGGTTGGGAAAGCTAGATGGGCTCTTTGACACACTCTCAGAAAAAGCAACAAATTCCAATTCTATGATAGAGTTATGCTTTTCTATTTCAAGGCATGTTTGTGAAACTAAAAGCATTTCCATTGGAAGAGTGGTAGTTGGTGAAATATAATCCCCAAATAGCATTAAAAAAACCATCTATATATATCAAATGAAATTCAATTAGGCTTATAATAATCAGTTAGAGCAGCGTTTCTGAAACTGTGGGGCACATCCCCTTAGGGGTCGTGATAACTCTACAGGGGGGCCGCAAGCATATTGAAAAATCGAAAACTGAAGATTATTTTTAAAAAATTATTAATTTACTGAAAGTAAGCAAAGACATAGAAGTTATGTCGTCCTACTGCCTTACATGTAAGAGACTTCAGACTATGCCAAGAAATTTTGAATATGAGTCGTCAAAAGCCGACCACATATGTCAGTGTAACTTCACAGGCTCTTCATCAAAAATGGAAACTGTGGGGGCTTCAGAAAAAAACCGCAGACTTCAATACACTCAATACTATGGGGATGGTGACTCAAAAGCTTTCATAAGTCTGAAAGACACTTATGGAATAAACAGTGTGACCAAGTTTTAGTGCATTGGCCATGTACAAAAGAGAGTGGGCTCGCGTCTGAGAAAGCTGAAAACTAAAACTAAAGGCCTGTCTGGTAAAGGCAAATTAAATGATAATTTTATCAACAGACTTCAAAACTACTACGGAATTGCTGTTCGCAGTAATGTCAGTACCTTAAATGCCGTGCAGCAAAATGTAATTGCTGCGTTATATCACTGTGCATCAAGTGATAAGAAACCGATGCATGGCCAATGCCCAATAGAGAGAGAAAGCTGGTGTTATTTTCAGCGGGGGTGGCAAATGGAACAAAATGTACCACAAAATATGCTGGTTTACCAAATGATGTTTTAAATAAAATTAAACCAGTATATTTATAACAATGCGACAAACAGATATTAAGTAAGTGATTACATGGATGCACGCAAAATGCCAACGAGTGTTTTAATGGAATAGTTTGGCAAAAAGTACCGAAGGAAATACTTGTTTCGCTCAAAACACTTAAATTTGTGTGGGTCGTATGATGCTATTATACACTTCAATGAAGGATTAAATGGGTGTCTAAAAGTTTTTAATAAGATTTATGATTTATATTTTACGGGGATATAAACATTTAGATAAATGCAGAATCCGTGAATCGATTTATAATGCAGACCCCAAAACAAAGAAACACAGGAAAATTTTAAGAGCACTTAAAAAGAAAAAAATAGTGTTTTAGAAGTCAAAGATGGGGAGAATTATAAATCTGGTGCATTTTAATAGGAAAGCAAGTGTTTTTCTTGTAATAAGAATAGTTTAATATTATTTTTGTCGTTTTCTCAAAATGAGTTTTTTACATATTTTCTTACCGCAAAACACAATATCTCAAAAAATTATGCTTGAATGAAATAAAAATTTTATGTGTGTATGTTTTTTAAATACTTATACAGGGAATAGACCATTCTTAAGATTTTGTGTTGAGTAGAAAATTTTTTTATATAGCAATAAAGTGAAAATTACAATAGCTTTACAAGAAAATTTCAACGTATAGAAGCTCGAAACACAATAACTTCCCACGTAATAGTTATAGTACCAAAATAAGAGTCTATCCGTAGATAAGGTTGTATGCTATATTATTCAATTTACAAAATGTCAATATATTTATTTTATTTTCAGTTATCATGTTTTGCGTAAAGTTTTATTTTTGCCAATTTTTTATAGAATACCCATTTGACAGTAAAAATATACACTAACAAAACTTTTCTTATGTATTTTTCTAATTTTAGAGAACCATAAGCTCATAAAATATCCATTTACAGCAGTGCTTCTCAAACTTTCAATACTGGCGCCCCCCTTTTTCAATCCAATTTTTTGCCCCCCCTTTACATTAATAAATTACTGTCAATAATAATGCATTTTGACGCTAAGGTACAATACGCGATCTTAATTATAAACCATTAAAATTAATAACATAAGTTTTAAAATTTTTGTATATTTACTTTTAAGAAAAAAAAAATAAAGTAATAGGAAAATTTAATTTGTTATTTTTCCTTTTTTAATTTTTTAAATTGGGACATATTCAAAATGGGTGGCCCCTTAAAAGAAAAAAATATAGATATCATAAATATAAAAAAAAGAACTTAGGGGCAATTTCAAAAACTTTAAAAAATTTTTTGCTCTGCAAGAAAGCCCATAAAAGCCCAAAAATACTTTTTAAAACTTGTTCTTAATTTGTATTAATTAATTGTTATAAAATACTCTTGCAACAAAAACACACACACACTGAAACTTAAAAGTATACCGGTGAAGTACCCGCTTTTTTGCACGGGGTTCATTTATAAGAAAATAAAAAAATTTTTTCAGTGTTTCTCAAACTTTCAATACTGGCGCCCCCCAATTAATAATAATAATAATATATTGAATGCAATAAAATGTACTTTGACGCTAAACTTTAATATATCCTTAATTATCCTAAAAATTAATAAGTTTTAAAATTTTTTTATATATGTTACCTTAAGTAATATATATTTTAAAAAATAAATTATTTTTAAATAGGTTAATTATGTTATTTTTTTTTTCTCAAATTTTTTAAAAGGAAACAGGTTGAAAAATAATTTTAATTAAAATTTATTTTCCTTCAAGATCCATTTCAAAAAGTACATATTCTTTAAAAAATAGCCTAATCTATTTGCCTTTATCATGTCCATTAATCGGCATTCTTGCAAACGTTCACGTAGTCTAGGAAACCCTAACGGACGTCTGCACAAAACATGGAAATGTTGTACTTCGTACAATTCTAGTCAGTTTTGGCCGAATCGATTAGATACCGAATCTCTTTGAATTCATTTCAAATTCACGCGTTAATTGTAATTCACAGTAAAATATTTACGCGCGGCAGTGGATTAAAACAAAATCATTGATATATTTTTAAGTCCAGCGAGCATTCCATAATAAAGCATCAACAAGTACACAAGAGGGCAAATTGATAAAAAATTACGAATGGGTTAGGGATCCATTTAAAAATACTTGAAGGACTCTCAAAGCCCTCGTGTAGCTGAACAGTCGACGTTAATATTCATTCAATCAATCAATCAGAAGGGCTCTCAATTGCCGTAAAAGAGATCTTCATAGATTTCCATCCAGTGACGAAATTAAAGGAAGTTTTGTAATAAATCACTCTTTAATTCGGGATAGAGGTGGATGCAATTTTTCTGCACTGAAAACAAAGCATTTTATACTATTACCTTTTTTTAACATCATACCTTTGTGAACCCGGATTTTCTGCGATGGCTACTTTGAAGAAAATATAGATCTGGGCAAATATCAAAAAAACTCTGAGTATCAATTTCAATTTTTAGCCTTCCTTTAAAAAACTTGCTCTGCAAGACAAATGGAAGTCACTAAAAATACGATATTAAGCTTGTTCTTATACTGGGGGAATACCCCCTTTAACATGAGTTTTTTTTTTTTTTAAAATATAATACATTATTCTTGATATAAAAAAGCTTAATTGTAAGGAGAGTAAAACCAAGTGCATGACAATGTATAAAAAAATGAAAAAATGATTTATTGAAATGAATACTCATATTATAAACGGTTTTAACGAACTGTAATTTTAATTTCCCAAATTAATTTAGAATAAATGTTAAGTAATAAAAAAGAATATAAAATTCAATGAATAACAATTGATTATTTTTTAATATTTAAACAAAAAAACTTCAAAATTTTTTCGCCCGGGATCGGGTTTGCCTGGAAATAACATTAATGGTCGCGGGGTGATGCACCCCCAATTCTTTTTTTTTAATTATTTTTTTAATATACAAGATAAAAATCACAATTTCAGTGAATAATTTTTTAACAAGAGAAAATATACTTACCATTTCAAGGATTTTTCAATTTGTCTTTCATAATTTGAGAAAATATCAATAAAACTGAACTAAATAGTTCCAAATGTGGGGACCTTAATGAAGGACACAAATCACTATTTTTTTTAACATTAAGGGAAAATTATTTGCAAGCAAAATGTCACATTTTGTTCACTTTTAGAAGTTTTAATGTCCTTTGTGATAACAAAAATTCTTTGAACTTTTTTTTGCTTGTGTCTTTTTTACGGGGTGAAGTGCATTTTGCGGTACACTTATGGCTTCATATTTTCTTTATAAAGTTCTTTAAAGTAGCTAGAAAATTTTCCTTTCGTTTCATGTTTTTGTTTTTTCAAATTTACTTTCGCTAACATGATTAATATGCATTATTTCAGCAAGTGTTTCCCCTTTTTTGATCAACTTCAATTTCCTTTCAAAAGATCACGGGCTCAATTTTTTTTTATATTTCTTTAAAAACATTTATAAACCGTAATCAGTCAAAATCACAATTAAAAAACCCCTAAGTTATTCATTGGGGAAAAAAGCAGCATATTCAAGAAAATATTTTTTTAACAAAAGTGGTCGCGCCGGGAACTTGGGCTAAAACAGAGTACCTTAAGATTATAAAAAAAAGTTTCCATTCTCAAAAAAGGGAAAAATTTGATCAATTCATTTTAGCTCCCATTAAGACTGTCATATTGAAAGGGAATTTTCAAGGATTGGGGTAACAAATAAACGTTTTCCCAAATTAACGATTTTTTTTTATTATGTGTTTCAGTATATCAAAAAAAAAATCTTGGCCCAAATTTAAACCTTAAAGTGCTTAATATGTTTTTCATCATGACTCTTTCACATTGTGAAAAAAGCGCAACAGAAATTTTTATAATTTACAACGCCCTACAAAAAAGGGTACAGATAAACATAAACCCGTAAAGTTGAAGTAAGCAAAAAATAATATATTAGGTTAAAAAAATAATAAAAAAAACCATGTAAATTAACAAACAAAAAAATTTTTTTATTTGTTATAGGATCAAAGATAGCTAATGAGTGTTCAAAGTAGAATCTTTTTTTTTGATGACTTTTTTCCAGGGATATATAAAATCATAAACAATGCGTATTTTTTTTTAAAACAGAAAGTATTTGGTTTTTCTTCATTCCCGTAAATTTTTTTTAAACCTTTTTTTTCGATATATCCCCCCTTTAAGGGGGTTATCCCCCCCGGGGGGCCCCCGCCCCGTTGAGAAACCGGTTAACCCGGCAAATTCTGGTTAATTCAAAAACTTTTCTTCGAAGGTGTTCTGTTACCTTAAGACCCAATTTTTTTTATTTTTAAATATTAAATTCTTCGGTTATTTACTTTTGGACCCCAATGAAATGGGGAAAAAAACTAAAATTCCCAATCCCCCTTCCCCCAGAAAAAAACCCCCCAACGTGCAGGTTGGGCGTTATCTGTGAAACAGGTCCTTATCTAATTTTTCGAGTTATAAATTTTTAGAGCTCTAAGTTGATTCGAAGAAACAATCAATTCAACTAAAATTTTAAAAAAATTATTATAATTAACTCTTTTATTATTTTTTTTTTTATGTAAAATCTTTTTTTTTTTGTTTTGGCAAGTATAAATAACCATTGCATTTTTACAACATGTTTTCGAGCTTTTTCTATTTTCTTTTATGCCTTGGGGGAGGCCTTGAAATCATTAACACATCGAAAAGGGCTAAAATGACAAACCTTTTATCCTGGAATGGCCAGGATAAAACCCTTTTTAATTATAGCAGGGGATTTTAACTTTGATCTTTTTGCAGTGGAATTCCCAAACTGTTGTCTTCATCATCATTTAAAAAATTTTTTGTTAGTAGGTGGAGAAGCATGCTTAAACTTATCTCAATTTAAAATTTTAAGCCATCCATTTTGATTTTTTTGGAATTTTATTTAACATTGCATCTTTTTTCCCAAAAACCCAAAAATTTTTTAACGCTAAATCAATGTTTTGAATGTGCTAATAAAAAAAAAGTAAAAAAGGAAAAAAAAGAACGTCGAAATTTAAATTTGATCAAACAAAAATTTTTGAAGGAAAATTAAAGTGATTTAAAAAAAAGTTTGAAAACGCAAGCCCCGTGAATAGAACCGGGACAATTCATTTCAAGTCAGCTTCACTAACCACTAGGGCAGGCTCGTGGGGGAAATAAAGTGCTCTTATCATGGGATAAGAAAAAATGCGAGGGGAGCAAAGGGTTTTGGGTTTAAAAATTGCGTTATTTTGCCCAATCCTCCCTTTTTCCAAATCAGGAAAAAAAAGGAAAAATGTTACACATCAAAAAAAGGGCCGTACCAAATTTATGCATTTTTTTTTTTTTCCTTTTGGGAAAGCGTTTAGCTAGGGGTTTATAACACTGAACTGTTCATGTTTAAGTTTCATCAAAGCAACACAATACTTATTTTAAATATATATATAATGATAGGTTCTTGGAACCATAGGATAGAGAAAGATTTTCATGGGGTTTTTTTTCGCCAACAGCAATATTGGTGAAAATATCCGATAAAGTACCTTGACTACAAATACACTGACGGAACAGAATTTGTCGCGTTTTTTACTTGTTTGCCGTGGTTGATTTTATGGTCCCTATAACCGATAAGTACCTTATTTTATCAGTTTTAGGTAGCATTTGGAATGAAGAAGTGTTGTGATTTGTTTTCATTTTTAGGCTGTTTCAAATTTATTATTAAATGGTGGTTATCTTATGAACTGACCTGTTACTTATTGCCGCTAGCATCAATGCGCGCTGATTATTTAATTGATTATATAGTTTGCTTTATTTGACAATATTAGTAAAAGGAATATTTTACGTAGGGGTAAGTATAGTTAAAAGAGAGGAAGAGGCAGATGCTGCTAAAGATGTGGGATATATATATAATGATCGTAAGCCTCTCAAAGTGAGTTTTCAAGATTTGCTTTAGATCATGCTTGTTTTAAAGTACGGGACAAACGTAAATTATGAAAATATTTAAATTTACAAATTTTTATTTTAAAAACGTATTTGCAATATTTTTCATTTATAATCGATTCGTTGACATTAATTTTGAAATAAAAATTCAAAAATAAAAACATCTCAGTATGCTTTGAGAACCTGTGCCTAAGTGAGATCCTACCTGTGACTGAATTTGAAGACGAGAATTGGGTTTTAGATTTAGCTATCTTATAATAGACTTGAAAGAACATTTGAATGGTTTAAGTTTGAGATTTCAAGGTAAAAATAAATATTTATTAATAATATGTTCCAAACAGTAACAGCGTTTGAAAGGAAGTTGAAAATTCGGCACAGTAAAATAAACGTAAAAAATTTCACACATTTCACTACTTTGGCTGTACATACACCTGTGAGTTGCAAAAAGTATGCAAAATGTGCTGCATTAGTTTTTTTTATTTAATTCAAAAGTTTGAAAGTAGATTTCAAGATTTTCGAAAAAATGAAGATTATATTTCAACACATATATTCCACCCCATTTTCTCTAGAAATATATAAATAACCTTCAAATTTTCAAATGGAAAGCAGTAAACTGCAAAGTGACATTCAACTGAAAGAAAAATTTGAGAATGTTTCTTTATTGTAGTTTATAAAGATAACCTTCCCCACGGTGTAAATATCCTAATTTTCACAGTCACACATTGCTTTATTAATGTCTTCAGCGTTTGACAGTACCTATATTTGTGAACAAATGTTTTCAAGAATGAAGCATACAAAAACAAAAAAAGGACAAAAATCACTGACAAACATCTTGAAAATGCATTAAGAATTGCAACTTTGTCCATTGGATTTGATATCGATTTGCTTGCTCACCAAGAGCAAATCCATTCATTTCATTAATTTGTGATTTTTTTTCCATCTTTATGAAATCCAAACTAATGAAACGAAACTGTTACAAATTTAAAATAAATGTGTACCTATACACATCTAATTCAAATTTTAAAAAACTATAATAAAAAGAAATTAATTTATTTTAATAAAATTACATAGTTTATTTTTATTTCAAATTGTTGAAAAATATTGTATGTGTGACCCAGCAAATTTTTCTTTTTTCCAATTTGGCCCTAAAAAAGGTAATAGTTTAGACACCGATGCTTTAGATTTTTTTTAAACATTTAATGTGGAAGCGATTATGGTGAATTTTCTAAGCGATGCATCGTAGATTTTCAATTCTCACGCTACTTGAGAAATTCAATTTTTTTTCAATAAAGATTATTTTGTTTCGAGAATATAAATTAATTAGTGAACTTTTGGCAAATTTTTAAAAATATTATTGAAACGCATTGATTTTTGATTTTTCTCTTTTATTTTTCAATCGTTCCTTACAGATACATATCCTGATTCAAACGGTAAGGCGTTTATGCAATTTATGGAAGGAATATTTTACTTCCTTTTAGGAAAAGAATGGGTGGAAGGGACATGAATTAATGAACTTTATACAAAATTTTGATTACTCAATCAGTGAGAAAGTCTCCAATTTTTTTCTTCCTAAACGAAGAAGAAAAGGCGCACTTTTTTTCATGGTTTTGAAGTATATTTCATCATCTGACGATATGATCTACTTCGGGAAACATTGTATTTACGTCTGTTCTTTCTCTGCAACGGAATACCGAATATCTTTGAATGTATCATTGAATACACAATATTTTAGAAATTTTTATTGAACAGTTGTTAGAAGATTGTTAAGTGTTCATTAAAAAACTTTTACATTTATGTTGTCTTGCACCAAATTTTGACGCTGTATATGCCATCTAGAAAAATTGACACTTTCAAGTAGTTGAGTCTTACAAATTTAATTTTTATGCGAAGTGCAGGCGATCCAACTAGTTTAATACTAAAAAGAAGAAATATTCATATGGAAGTAACTTGGTACTAAATTTAACCTGGTAGTTGGAAATATTCATTCTGGGAGTATCTGGTTATCGTTACAGCTTTTGACAAATTCCGACTTTTATCATTTTTCGATTACATTTATGGTGAACTTGAGTTCGCATACGTGAGAGGGATAACTGAAAAAAAGGCATATTGTAAAATCAACAACTTTTATTTACCCAAAACACAAGTCTAATGTATATAAGCACCCAACTGTAGAGGGCACTGTGAAAGCGTGAGTATGTAAGGGTGTAGTGGTGTTTACGCCCACACACTCAAGTGGGAGACCCAGTGAACGAAGGCATGCGGCCTGTTGCGAGTTTACCATATTGTTGAGTATTTTATAATTAGGGTATAACAATAGTATATTTTAAAGTGTGTAATAAAACCCTGTGCGTGTGTGTGTGTGTTTATATTTGTAAAGAATAGGGTGTGGATTAATTGAATATTAACGTCGCACTCTCTGTTCAGCTACACGAGGGCTTTTGGCGACAGACCACGTAATTTTGAACCATGGTCAAGTGACGTGGACGACACCTCAGCCGGTACCCCCTCTCCTAACTACCACACCACACCAACGGGAGGACCTTTCAGCTCTCGACAGATTTAACGTGCATCGCTGCCCTACACGGCGGGTTTTTAGTGGTACTGGGCTCGAACTCATGACATGCCTGCCATGATTTGATACTTTGACCACCACTTTGATACGCGTATGAGTGCTGGATTCGAGTAAGGCTACAACATGTGGTTGAAATTAATAAATGGGAGCAAATGACACTTACCTTTAATTATAAACGGCAAATATTACTATCTGATTCGAGGTGAAGTCAGACTGACGTACTGGATCTGAATATCGTGGACTTTTAAAATGGTAATAAGAATACATGTATAATGGAGGCCTTTTATAAAAATCAATATATATTCCACAAAGTAGCTCTCTTTCAAGGTTCTTCTTCTCTTAAGATTGCATTCCCAATATCTTCTAAGAGTTTACTATCAACATCATCCGTGAAGTACTGTCATTTACTTAAAATCGTAGGACTCATTTGTATGCATCACGGTTTCTTCCCAGAAAGAGGTTCTCACACAAAAACCAAGCAAAAACGATTCCTCAAAAGTTTGTCCTTCGAGGATAGCTGAAAGGCGTGAAGAGAGAACTCATTACGCATTCTTTGAAAAGCTTCGTAGAAATATCATTGTAAAAAGGAAAAGTTTCGTTTTCTAAAAAAAAATCATTTTAGATTTGAACTATATATTATGTATATATATTGGATTGTTCGGAAAGTAATTCCGTTTTTGTGTGTGTGTGTGTGAAAATGAAAGACAATTTTCATATAATGAATGAATATTTAATTAAATTATATAATGTCCATTGTGGTCCAATACGTTTTGCCATCATTCTGGCAATAGCATGATTCCACGCTCATAAAAGTTTTGTTCTTTGCTGGCAAAAAAACTGATCTGGGTGATTTTTGACCTTCTTATTTAATGTAAAAGTTTAACCATCTAAAAATCTTTGTAGAGACCGGAACATATAATAATCAAAAGGTGCCAAATCTGGACAATATGGTGGGTGTGGTAGTATATCCCGTTCAAGCAGTAAAAGCTTTTGGCGAGTTATCAAACTTGTATGAGGTTTCGCATTATTTTGGTGGAACACTACACATTTTCTTTTGATCAATTCTTGCCTTTTCTATTTAGGTGAATCATTCAATTTGCCTAGCTGATGACAGCAATAGTTGTGTTGTCTGGTAAAAGCTAAAAAAAACTGATTCCTTTGAAATTTCACCTGACAAATAGCATCACCTTTTTTTTTTTTAAATGAATATTGGCTTTTGAAGTGCTTTGAGCCGGTTCATCTTTTTTACTCAATGACCTCTTGTGCTTGACATTTCTATAAACAGCCCATTTATATTCCCTAATGATGATGCGCTTCAAAAATGGATCGTTTTCTTGCTGTTTGAGAAGCAAATCACAGACATCAACGCAACGACATAAATTTCTTTGAGTGAGAACATGCGAAACCCATATGGCGAGCTTTGAAGTAAACCCTAGACCTTTCAAATGGTCATAAACAATTGAATTCAATAAATATAACCTCTCAGTAATCTCACGAGTAATTATTCACCGGTTTGCATCAACTTAATGCCTTTATTGTGTCTTATCAACTTCGACTGTCCTTCCAGAACGTGGTGAATCTTCAACATCAAAATTGACTGATCGAAATTTTGCAAACCAATTTTGGCAATGGCAGACTGTCAATACATTTTCTCCATACATATCGTGCATTTTTTTCTTCCCTGAACAGCATTTTTATCTTTTCGATAGTAAAAAAAAAAATATGCCGAAAATGCTAATTTTCATTCCCCATATTTGAAAGGTCACCAACCAAAAACTAATACGTAGAATCAATTGAACTTTTTTACAAGCAAGCCGAACTGTATCAGCTCTCTTAACCCTTTATCAACCGCATTATGATTTAATGCAGTTTTTTTAATGCAATATTTTTTTTGAATCACTACATTGAAAACTAAGAGATATACATAAACAAAATACTCAACTTTGGGAAATTTAATTAGTTAGAGCTAATTAATTAATTAAGGATATTCAACTGTAAAATTAATTACACACACTGTCCACTTAAAATAAACAGTCATATCGTTTTCTAAGATATTCATTAACATACAAAAAAAAATAAGATAAGAGTCTTACCTTTTGACATTAACTATTCTTTCTGAACAAAAAGTGGCCGCGGTAGCCGAGTGGTATAGGTATCGGACCGTGGCTTACCTTGTCATGAATTCGAGCCCTGTACCACTAAAAACTCTCCGTGTAGGGCAGCGATTCACGTTAAATCTGTCGAGAGCTGAAATGTCCTCCCGTTGGTGTGGTAGTTAGGAGAGGGGGTGCCAGCTCAGGTGTCGCCGACGTCACTTGACCATGGTTCAAAATTACGTGGTCTGCCGCCAAAATCCCTCGTGTAGCTAAACAGTGTGACGTTAATATATTCAATCAATCATTCTGAACAAAAATGACAATCTTCGCTATCCACTGAAAACGCAATTTCTGCTTAAAACTATTCGCTTTCACCGCTAAAATACTCATCATAGAACCCGTGCATCCATACATCTTGGAAGAGTGGATTTCAAAGAATATTCCTACCAAGTATCGTCAGAGTATTCGTAAATACGGTTATTCTATGTAATTTTTAAAGTGAGTGGTACTTATAAGTACCATCGGTCGAAAAAGGGTTAACATATAATTATTATGCGGCTTGAGTGTGAAAATATACAATTCTGCAGGGAAAAACGAAATTACTTTCCGAACAACCCAATATATTTGAAAGATGATAAAAAAAATGAAGCAGAGTTTGTCTGTTAATGGGAAATAATACATATATTATAACCTATACTCAAAAATAACACCGGCGGCTAGCTCAAATAATTTTAATTGGTACACATTCTAATTGTGAGCACAGTTACAAATACATACAAACAGTTAAGGCAATACAAATGCTAAGGAGTTTAGCGCTGGCGGACATTGGCACGCCCTTCTTTTTCCGAGGTAGCTGTCAGACTCCGGTTAAGTATCCATACGGCCAGGAGAGGGCGCTCTAGTGCCATCTTTTTACCATTCGTTACACTCCCCTCTCTCTCTCTTCTGGTTCCTAAACATCATCCTCGATGATGAACTAGCAGAATTGTCGTTCCTGGATGCTGCGCTGCGGGGAATGGGAGAATGACCTCTCCCCCTACTTCGAAGACGGAATAACTTATCTGATGCACCATGAAGACGGATGCAATCTGAAATATCAAATTTCCCAGTAGGAAATATACAATTCAAAATATCAAATTTCCCGGCAGGAAATGTACAATAAAAAACATCACATTTCCCGGTAGGAAATATACAATCCCAAAATTTCTTCGTAGCCGGCAGCTACACTTCAGAAACCACTTTAAAATCTTTTATGAACTAGGTGTTCAGAAATTGAATTGATAATTTTACGTTGGGCTCCATTTCCCGGTAAAAAATATTCATTTGCGAAGAGAACAGTCACCTATTGATCCATGCTTTGATCTCAGCCACATTGGAAACGGACTCTTCTATTCTCTGGAAATACTCATCAGTGAAGAGAACAGTCACCTGTTGATCCATTGGAAACAGACTCTTCTGTTTTCTCAGCCACAAATTAAATGCAGTTAATTTAGTTTTAAAAAAGTTAACCTTTATAGTTGAGCATCAACTAGTCATTAGAAATTAAATTGGATGTTCCAGACACAATACTATTCAAAAATATATTATAGATATCTTAAAGGATACAAAATCTAAACTTTGAAAGGAAAATGAAAAATCAAGTAAAAAGAAATTCTAAAGAACGTCAAAACAGCATATTAATTAATCCTTTGAAGGAATAAAAATAATGCTTAAAAATATTGTAGGTATTTGACAGAAGGCAAAATCCTAGCTTTGAAAATAAAAAATTATTCACATGTAAAAGAAATTTTGATGAAATTCAAAGTCCAAACAAAACTTATGAATAAATCTTTTGAAGAAATAAAAAATACTTTTTTACTATACTCTTTTTCTGATAACAAAAAAATAATAATTTCTTTCTTTTAGATTCACATATATTTTATACGTGATCAAAATTCTTCAATATATATATATATATATAGAGAGAGAGTAGAGAGACACACACAGAGTTAAAAATACAATACAATATAATAACACTTCACACAATTCAATATAAAAAAGGTAGTAATTATAATACTAAACAGGAAATATCAATATAAGTGACACTCTTGCGTCATAAGTAAATTAATGGGTCAGTAAAAAAAGTGAAAAATATCGATGATAAATAAATGTTCCGAAACAAACAGTGAGTGCTGTATTCTGAGTTTCAAGTAAAATGAACAGGGGAAAAAAGAACGTCTGATTTTCACCAGGCAAGGTGTGAGAGAGACAGAAAAATCGGGGAACACTTAGTAACAAAGAAACATGGATTTTTAAAGAAAACAAGCAGTGAAAACTCAAAGTCAGAAGTGGGGTAAGAAATTTACCTAATCAAATACACTAATAGTCATAAATAACAGGCAGGAAGAAGAATTGAACAAAAGTAGAAAGAGTTTTCTTACTAGAGAAAAAAATTACTCAAATAAAATAGATTAATATATTATATATATGTGGCATAGAATATAAATACACAAGTAAAATTCAAGAAAAGGTCAAAGTGGATCAGAAAAAAAAACGAAAGAACTTAGCTGATGCTCCTCGACGAATGCAATCCAAAATTTCTAAATTCCCAGTAGGAAAGATACAATTCACACATTCTTCGTAGTTGGCAGCTACCACTTCACACATATTTTTAGAAATTCTCTATGGACTAGCAGTTTAGAATACTGAAGACAATTTTTTAGACTAGCAGTCTTATTAAAGTTAACTTCCTCTTCGTGCCACTCGTTGGGCGCCATTTTATAAACTGTACTCAAAACTGTACGTCCGCTCTCCACCGAGGTGGCAGGCTGACTCTGACACGTCCTTTCCTTCCCCAAGGTAGCTGTCAGACTCCGGTTAAGTATCCATACGGCCAGTAGAGGGAGCTCCAGTACCATCTTTTTGCCATTCGTTACATTATGAGGAATGAAGGAGGCAACAAATAGTACTATTTACATTGTTTTACACATAAATAATTTTGTAAATTTTCGTACTTTTTTCATTATTTTAAGTTAAATTTATTAAATGAAATATATGAAACTTGAGTAAGCTATTAAGGCTAGTTATCTGTAAATTGCTAAGTCTAATAAATTACTTCTGCATTTAAGTTAAAATTCCAAGTTATAGGAGTAGGGAAGGGCGATATAGGAGATATATGTATATTATTTATTTTAATTTATTATTGATACGTAAAAATATTACCAATATTCTAGTAAAAGTAAATTTTCCCTTTCGGTAGTAGCATATTTAGGGTTTGACTTAAAAAGGGATATTTTTCTTCGAATGAAGCTTTTCAACTTTCTTAAACAAGCTATTAAAGTTTTCGGGATATATCATAAAAAATAGTTTCATAATGATTTAAAATATGTAAAACGTTCTTAGAATTTGATAGTTATTCTGATAATTTTTGGTCAGGTCCGAAAAATAGTTTAATTCGGCCAAGAGTCCAGTTAATGGGCAGTTTGTTCTTTCTCGACAAATAACCATATCTCTAATTGAAGATTTGGTTTTGGTTAGACTACACCACTTGGATCTAGGTTGAAGTCGATGTAAATACGCCGTGGACCAGCGATCCCAAATTACCGACGTGGTCTTTGAATCAGGTTCCATCTTTCAGAAGAGCTACAGACTTGAGGGCTGAATGGTTCTGGAAATTGATGAATAGGACCTCCAACTAAGAAGTGGGCTGGAGTCAATGCGTTGAAGTCGGACGGATCTGGAAGAGCTCTGTGAGAGGTCTTGAGTTAAGACAAGCCTCTATCTGTATCCAATAGGAGAAGACTCTTCAAATTAAGAGGCACAGAGTTGGTGCCTTTATAGATTGTTTGGCACTCTTGATGGCTGATTCCCATAAACCTCCGAGAGTGTGGGTATATGGAGGAATGAAAGATCACTCAATTCCTTTGACAGAAAGAAAGTTTTGTACTTCTTCTTGCTGACGCAACTCCACGAAACTCAGATGACTTGAAGCACCCCTTTAAAATTGGATCCATTATCCGAGATGATTTGCTCGGGTGAGTGAGTGAGTGAGTGAATATTAACGTCGCATTGTTCAGCTACACGAGGGGCTTTTGGCGACGGACCACGTAATTTTTGAACCATGGTCAAAGTGACGTGGACGACACCCTGAGCTGGCACCCCCTCTCCTAACTACCACCACATCAACGGGAGGACGTTTCAGCTCTCGACAACGTGCATCCTTTGCCCTACACGGCGGGTCTTTAGTGGTACGGGGCTCGAACTCATGACATGCCTGCCATGGTCCGATACCTTAACCACTGGGCTACCGCAGCCCTATGATTTTGCTCGGACAAGACCTTCTAGCAATAAAACGACGTAAAGCAGCTAGAAATGCAGCAGTCGATAAATCCGAAACAAGTTCAAGATGTACAGCCTTGGCTAGCAGTTCAAATGAAAAGACAAATGTAGAATTTAAATTTTGCCTTTTACTTCGTTTATGAGCACATTTAGTGGTCAATGGACCCAACAAAATCCAAGCCAGTACTATCGAATGGACGAATTTGCTGAAATCGGATTGGTGGTAAATCACCCATTAATTGAGAAGAAGATCTCGGGTCATCTTGAAGCAAAATTAGACACTTTTTGAGCGTGTATTGAACTACTGATCTACCATCCACAAACCAAAATTTTTGTCTTATCAATGACAATGTCAGTTGTGGACCTGCATGAAGATAAGTAATGTGGAAAAAATTTATTACTGCTTTCTAATTGAACTCATGATTTTTGGTAGGATGTTTTTGGTCATATGATGAACGTATTCCTTGAAAGTCTGCCTCCTACCGAAGAACTCCCTCAGAATCACAAAACAACAAGGTTCAATGGAGTAATTTGTTATCTTTTTGGTAGGGTTTCCTTGAGCGTACATTTAATTTCATTCGGAAATTCTGCTTGTTGAATCAAACGCACAATAGTAACAACTGCAGTATATGAAGTTCCGATGATGATTTCAAGTAACCAAAGTTCTTGAGACTGGTGAACGACTATTTTTTATGAATCTCAAAATCCAGGCACAGAAATGAACTAACTTTGTAAAGACGATATTCTGTCAATAAAATTTACAAGTGAACAATTTGGCAATACATGTAACAACGCTCCTCTTCTCTTTCAATGCATTATCCGGAAGGAGAACGTCTCTGGGATTTTTATAAGATGACATTTCATTCATGTGGGTTTGATTTAACAGAGAGGCCCTGAATCCATTGATCATGAGCTAAAAGCTGAAGACGGTAAGGGGTCCTCTCGTACCTAGATCGGCTGGATTCTCAATTCAGAAACATGACACCATTTAACTAATGGAATTTTGTTTGAATTTTGGAAACTCTATTGGCTGGAAATGGTTGCCAGCAGTATGGTTCTGTTTTTAGCCAAGCTAAAGTAATTGTCGAATCCGTCAGGCAATGGTTTTGTGAATAGATATAGAAACTCACTTAACACTACTTGTAATACATTAGACAGCTTAACAACTTGCTTTGCACTGACTCAAGTCGAGGTAAGATTGAGTTTTAAGCGGGGGCCTTTCTTGTTTTTAGAAGTAAGAAGCGGGAACACTGATAAACTCGGATGCAATACATTTGGGGTAGAATTGCTGCCTGGTATGCTCTTTCGGAGAGGAATCACAAAAGGCATGTATCTCAAGTTGAAAGTATGAAGATGGCAAGACACACCTCGGTATTTTAATTTTTTTCGATAAGATGAAGTTCCTTTCGGAAGGCTGCCCGCTGTTTATTTAAATCTTCCGGGATTAATTCGTCCCATTCTAGATTTAATTTCAGCAAGCTCTTGTAAGTTTTTCATAAAACGACGCATGGCGATAAAGTCCTAGAGGATCAAACACACGAGCAATTTCAGAAGAACTTCTCTTTTAGAATACGCGCACTTCTGTTCTTGTAATGAAACACTGAAACTGAAGAAATCAGATTTGGATTCCATTGTATCTAAATCTGATCACTTCACAACTGTTGTTTCACTGTTTAGGCTGCCACTTTCAAAGATTGAAACCTCCCTTTCTGTATCTCCTTTTGGTTGCCAGACGAGTTCAACTGCTTCCTTTTCAGTTACTTGGCACCGCCACTTAGTAAATCATCTACGTAAAATGAGGAAGAGTAGCGGGTGGAAGCCAAAGGGGTACCTTTCCCTTTTCATCAAGTGCAGGATTGAGTCAGGTTCGGAGTGGAAAGATATGGTGCACATGAGGGTCCCATGCGTGACAGAGTGGTTAACCTATATTCCTTCACTAGCTCCTTTAGGATTATCTCTCCATAGAATTCGTTTGCCAATTGGTATCTTCCGATGAGATCTTTATTTGACGGAACATCTTTTCCAGGTCTGCACACACAGCTATTTGAAATGTTCTAAAAGGAAAGCAGAATTGGATACACGTCTCCAGGGCGTTGCACTCAGGGGTCCAACCATTAGTAGATCATTAAGAATCCCCTGTTGTTGATTTGGCTGATGCATCGAAGACAGCCCTCAATTTGTTGTTGTACTCGAATCTCGTAGAACCGCGTGATGAGGAAGATAATATATACTTCCCTTTTAGCGTAGTCATGTTTAGAAACAAGCTCCATATGCCCTAAAGGTTAAATATTCCTCCATAAAAGTCTCTATAT
The DNA here is from genome assembly GCA_019973955.1 of Trichonephila inaurata madagascariensis. Classification (NCBI taxonomy): domain Eukaryota; kingdom Metazoa; phylum Arthropoda; class Arachnida; order Araneae; family Nephilidae; genus Trichonephila; species Trichonephila inaurata. The sequence continues at coordinate 30,369 of BMAV01020839.1, forward strand.
TGAAATTAAATAGCCAGGTTTCTTGATTATAGTGAATGTTCTAATGAATTGAATCTTCGAATAGCTGATTCTCTCAGAGTCCCCAAGAATTTAGATGGTGGTGGGTGAATGGGGAAAGTAGTAATCGCACCACATATCGTCCATCCTCATTTCTAACATGAGTTTTCCTATGAAATAGTCTTCACATGCCCTTTCTTTACTAGTTAATAAGCTAGCTTCAGGTACTGAATCTAACTTCCAAAAGTTACTCACTAAATCTTCAGTTACTACCTGGATGCTATTAACCTGTGGTGAAGAAAACATCTCTTCAGAGGACATTTCCTGCGACTATCCACCCTAAATCTGAACGAACTGCAAATGGTTTACTGTCCCAAAGAGGAAAGAGATTGACCCTTTACAGCATTGGAAGAGCTATGTTTACACCAATGAGAATATCCCGATAGGACCACTCTTTCCAAAAAAGTAGGATCAGCTATAACTTCAAATCACTAAAAGGCTCCAGACCAAGAAGAATCTAAACTGAAATGTGGAAGTTGACCCACAATCTTCGTAACTACATATACTGAAGTTACAAAGGGAAATATTAGATGTAAAATGAAGAATGTAATCTCGAAGCCACAAACAGTTCAGTATCTGATGCCCCAAGACTTGTAAATGCGCACATGTGTTTCCTAAGGCGATAAGTCTTTCAAACAACTATTAGTGATTTAAAGCAAGCCACACAGGCTTTTGGGTCAAGAAGAACACGACACAACTGAGTTCCACCGAAAGAATCATAAACATTGACTAGTGCAGTGCCGAAGCACCTGAGAATTGGAATCGAACCCTGAACAAGAAGTTATACTTGGATTATTTACATTAGGAGGATTTGTGAGTTCTTATCAGTATTAGTAGCATCAGACGCAACTGGGTGAAACACTTGCGCTGAAGCTGAAAGTACTGAATTAATAGCATCTCTAGAATGGAAAATTTGGCTCACTAGGTCATAAAATGTAATAATGTGTGATGTGATTTCCCACATTTTCGACACTTGTGGTGCTTTACAAGCAGACTTCCTATGAAATTGAGTCAAACAATTGGAAGCAAATGTTATTCGATTTTACAAAATTCCACTTCTCTTTTGACGAAAGATTTTGAAATGCATCATTTATTTAAATTATGATTGTTCTGACGAGCAAGAACAATGCAGTTGGAAACCTGAAGCAACTAGTGTTACTTTTCTTACCTAATGTTTCTTTTAACCTTCAGTCATAAGTGATCTAGCATGATTCAGAAAAGAAATTGTAAGAGCTCGCTGAGCGAAGGAATATATATTTTCATTATCTAAAGACCTTTCCCACCAACCTCTTGTGGTTTGAGTCTAATTTAAATTGAATGATAAACATTAGAATTACTATCTGTACTTACCTCGACGCTGAGATCTAAAGTCTCCAATAATCCGAGAACGCATTCCTTAGTCAGATCGACTAACTTTAGAATTTGAGCATGGGATTCACAAGTTATCGGCAGAAATATTCATAAGTTTTTCATTAAAAGAAGAGCTCAATATTTCACGCTTATGAAAATATCTTTTCCTCTTTAAAAGATCCCAAACAATCTGAAAATTTTTTCATCTGTTATTGGAAGTGATTGAACTATCTTCTGAGCATCTCCTTTTAAAACCCCTTTGAGATATTGTAATTTTGAGCATAAGTTAAATTTTGGTTATTTGTAACGGCTGCTTGAAACAGATCGAAAGTCAACCATTCATCAATAACTCCAGAAAATGTCGGAAGTGACAAAGTAGGAAGTTTAATTTCGGGATTTGAGATCAGAATTTCTGGTGGTTCCGTATTTTCATTATTTTATTTAGATGCGAGAGACCCATCTATCACAAATGAATGCTTTTATTTCTCATGTATCGAACAGCTCTTGTTTTTTTCTAAAGATATAATCCTCAATTTCATAATCCTAGCAAGGCTAAACGAGTACTCAAAAATGGTTTCAATTCTTCCCCCTATTTATCAAACCTATTTTTTCTATAATTACACACGAGCTCGGAAGAATCCATTTCATTGTATGCCTCTAACGTTTTATTTTTTAAACGCGTTAGTGATAATAGCTTTTTCTGGTTTAGCACGCTTTTGCTTTCATATTTAAATTTTTGAACAAATTATGATCAGAAGGAATTCACTTATATAGCTATTTAAATTCAAATTAGGTAAGTAACACGTTACTTTTCGCATTCAGGTCAATCGCAATAATGACTTTCACTACTCAAGGCGAAAAAACAGAAGAGCACTAAATAAATGTACCGAAACCAAATCACATTCAAAATTACTATATAGGCCACACAAAAAAGCATTCAAATAATATGTTTACGTAGACGACTCACCCACGACCTAACTATCCGAAAGCTCCCAGAAGAAACCAATGGGTAATCCACTCATCCAGAAAAGAAACGATGAGATAAGAAGGTCACGCACAAGTAACTCACTTAACAAAACGAAAACTACAGATTTTGAGTTCAACAACCCAATAAAACCTTTAAATGCTTAAGTGCTCGAGCGATCAGTTACATTAATTATGTATATTTAACTTTTGACAAATTTAGCGGACTGTAATAAATTGTGATCTAAGACTAAAGGTATCGGCTTCGTATTCAGTCATTTGAAGAAAATTGATTCAATAGAAGTCAAGTTCAATTTGATATTATTGGATATATTTCAATGCTAAGGAAGATATATATTTCACTATGAGTAGAATATATAGTTCACACGTAATAACACAGTTCTGAAAGTAATAGCATAGTTCACAAGTTAAATTTCGACACAAGAATATTTCCCAAAGAATGTTTCTATAGTATATAGTATCGTTTCATCTTAAAGAAAGATGCATACACGGCCTGTTGCCGCAGGACCACTTCTAAATGGAAGCGGCTCACTGCAACAGCAGCGCTACCTAACTGGCACACTATTCAATAGCTTTTATGTCTTGTGAAAATATTAGGGTATAAACATAAAAATCGGCAGAGAGACACAAAAGAAAAAATCTATAAAACGAGCTTATCTGGGATAATTTGGGACGGTGAGTTGGGCATCCCACGAGTTTGAACGAGAACTAGAGGCAAGATTACATGAAATATGGAAAGAAATGTCTCAAGACATCATACAAAAATTGTATTCCTCAATGCCTGATCGTATAGCATTGTGCATTTGCACTATATAGAGGGGGTTCATCAGGGTATTAAATTCTCCATTCTTTTGCCTTTTTCTCTGAAATAAATTATTTTTCTTTGATTTTCGAATCATTTACTTATATCAAAGTAGTCATTACGCATGTAAAATTTCGCTTTATTTTGACGACTCCTTGGTGCACTACGTTTTTAGTCCATGAGTGTATTTGTCACATAATGACGATTTGATATGTTTATTACTAATAATACTGAAAATTTAATCACATATTAACTGTAACCAGTGTAAAAAAAGGTGTCGTAAATGAAGCTTTATAACACGTTGCTCCTCCAACTTTTTATTTGAATTGTCGTTACTAAGTTAATGAAGTGATTTTTTTATAGAATAGATATCTCTCTTACTCATCCCGTACATTTCAGTTTATACTAAATTCACCCTCATTTAACAAATCTTTATATCATCCACAAGAATCTCTAAACTTATATCAGTTTTTGGGGTTCTTATATATATATATATATATATATATATAATTTTTATCATGTAAATTTATTAATTTTGAACAGAGTGGCATCATGAATAACGTATTCGAATGATTTATATAACATATTGAGACTCTTTAATAAGTAACGATTTAGATGGAACTTTACTACAAAATATTTTCGACACATTTTAAATTAACCATCAAGTATAATTTTAATCTTGATAAGTATTAAAGTCCACTGAAAATTGTTATTTAAATTTCATGTATTGACTTATTTAACAAGGTATATATATGTGTGTGTATATATATGTACTCTTATATTAAACTCTGAGTTGTTAAAAGTTGACAATATTTTAATTTCGTCATGAAGGAAATGATACGATGTTTAATTACACACATTTCACCCCATCCTTCTTCCTGCCATTTCATTTAAAATCATAATTCATTGCTTTGAGAAATGGACACGTTTACGGATTTATACAGTTTATTAGGAAATGAAGCTTTTACTTGGAAATTAAAAATAAATTATACTAATATTTTTCAACATTTTTCAGAAATTTTAATGTTTTCTCGTGGAAGAATGCAATATAAATATTGAAAAAAATCATTAGTTATTAGATCAGGAATTAAATAAAACTGTTTAAAAAGCTATTATCAAAATATTTCATTGTTATTCAATTTTTTTTTAAATCGTCAATAAAAAGCTAAATAATATAAGATAACTTTGAAGTTAAGTTAAAAAAGCACTTTTAAAAATTACTACTCTTTTACAATGAAAACAAAATTTAAATAATGATTTTACTGTTCTTTAAATATATTAAAATAAAACGCATTTTAATTATTCCTTATTTTCAGCATCTACTTTTGTTTTGTAGATCCGATTTAAATATTAATTTTGACTTAAAAGATACGTATTATTTTTATTTTATTTGTATTATATATGATGGAAGGTTTTTTTTATATATTTTATTGTCTGCTATAATCTCTCGAAGTAATTTTTATTTATATGTTTAGATGAGATAAAAAAAATCTAGCTTTTTATGATAGAATTTATTCTCTTTTCAGAAACTTTCGGCATATCAAGTTATCTGTCTTACCATGGAGATTATTTAAGGGTCTAAAGCTTATGGAATTGTAAGTATTATAAGATCATATTTACTCTGTATTTAAATTGTTATAGAAACTATATTCTCTCTTTCTCAAAAATTCTGAAAGGAATCGAGTTGTTTAAAGGAAATTTATTTAAAGTCCATTTATGTTATTTGTAGTACATCATTTTATTTTTGTAGCACCGTCATTGTTCATGTTACATAACTACTGTACTTATCCATTAAATGTGTGTTATATCTGTTTTATACAAAGATATTAGAATAATCTTTAAATTGTAAATTTTTATATGTATATATTCGATATCTCAATTAAATTCTATAACATTCACTGACAACTGATTTGCTATTCCTTACGATTGCTTGAATGATTATTTATTAATGTCGTAAGCTGAAGCAACGCAAGGAATATTACCACGGACCTCGTAATTTAAAACCACGATCAATTAACGGGATGGTGTCTAAACTGGCACTCTTAACTCCTCAAATGTTCATATGATGCCAAATTAGGGAGTTTGAGTCTCAACAGATATAATGTATTCCAGCCGTTCTACATGCTGAGTCTTTAGTGGTACCCATATTCTAACCCACGAGTTCATGAATATGATCACTCAGAATCTCGGGCTTCAATTTCTTACACGACATTCACAATTCAATTAAGTATTATTCTTATGGGAGGAATAGTGTAACTTTTTTGTTCTAAGTATTCTTCAATTTTGAATTTCGAAATATCAGTATAAAATTAATATAAAATAAATGAATGAAAAAAAGCATTTAACAAGCATATATATATATACAATTAGAATATTTTTTATTAAAACCAATGTTTAGAGCTTATTTCAACAGTAAAAAATAATTGAAATAGTTATAAATTTTGATAAAACATTTTCTGTAGTGCAAAAAGTACACTGCTGCCCATTAAAATTGCAACACCACGAAGGAAGGCAAATACAAAAAAGATTTTATTCTACGTAAATAGTATGATACGAAGACAAAATGGTTAAATTTGCAAGCATTTTGGGGGTTTGCAGAAGTGCTAAATTAGTAGAAACACCTGCTAACCCTAGCTGCTAAGACGACATCTACCTCGTTAAGGATGAAGTCAAACAGGACTCGGATAAAAAAAAAGAGACAATCACGATATGATGCTTCAAATTTATGCCACAAATCATCAACCGTATTAGCTGAAGAGGGATTATGGACCAGTCTCTCAGCAACTCAGGGACACATGTTTTCAATTGGGATAGATAGAAACCATGCAGGCCAAGTCAAAAGTGGAATATCTTGTGTATCAAGTTAGATCAGGACACATCTTTCTGCAAGATATTGCATTATCTTGCAGAAAGATGGCGTTTTGCAGGCTTTGAAGATAGATCAGAACCAATGGACGTAAAATGTCAGAAATGTACCGATATACTCTCAAATCGTCGTCGATTCAAACTACAGATGTGCGTGTCGTTTACCCAATGATTGTCCAACCCATCACACCAGTGCAGGGTCCCTATACCGATATCGAATGCAAGAAGGCTACAAGCGGTCTCCTCGGACCCTCCAGACACGTATAAAGGGCCATCAGAATACTCCACACAGACTCATCTGAAACGATAACAATTAACTACTCATGTATCCAGTTTTGCCGTTTGGTGCAGCAAAGTTCTTTCTAAGTTGCATGATCAAGGGAAACCGAAGTAACGCCCACCATACTGACAGTACACGATGCTTGAAACGACATCGCACCGTACGCGCGGTTACTGGGGGTGTGCTGCAAATACATCCATTTTTTTAATAATGGTTCGTGATGTGGTTGTACGGTTTTGCAGGGCAGACCTCTCGATATGGCTGTACTCTCGGATGTCAGACATGGGAGGAAGTGGAGATTCTGCATGTCATTCAGTATGACCCACAGCATCCCACTGATTCCATACTAGCATGACAGTGATAGGATTTTGATATCACGGAACAATAATCCACTTTCTCGATAGGCGACGATTCTGCATTTATTGAATTTCTAAAGTTTTTGGTGAACATTTCTTCTTATTACTAGTTGCATAACTTGATATTTTCAGCAAACACCAACATTGCGAAGCGCTTTCCGAATGAGAAATCCACTACACAACTTTTCTTTTATGCAGTCCTTCAGATGTCGTTTCTCCATTCAGAATTGTCTAAATCGCGCGATGAAATGTGCTAATCATTTGCATTTCTTAATCTGTACTTCCTTCCATGTGATTTTGACGTTTTCAGGTCATTTCTCCTTGATGTTGCAATTTTATTTCCAGCACAATGTAATAAAGCACTCACGTGTTCTTTATTAATACATTCAAAAAGGGATATTATTTTACTTTTGTATGTTTAACTGAACTTAACTCAGTGGCGCAATAGTCCATGAGGGCCAAGGCCACTGTGCCTGTCTCATTATACTCGACCTTAGGCGCTGGAGTGCATGTGCATATGTTTCGGTCAAGGGGTCAGTAAGACGCGAAACCCCCAGTGCTTAGTTGCTCAGTTCTCAAACAAGCTTGGTACTCATTTATCGACACACTGAAGGGATGAAAGACTGAGTAGACCTTGCCCTGCCCAGGATTTGAACCCAGAACCTGTGGCGTGGAAGCGCAATACACTACCACTCAGCCACTGGGCTTCACTTTTGTATGTTTGCCCAAAATAATACCTTTTACTATTAAAAACTTCTTAATGTATTTTTAAATATTTTAAAAACTTCGAAATATGTATTTTTTTTATTATGTGTAGTTTTTAAAGAGAAATTATTTTGAATTATACTTCAACTAAAAGCACTATTACTTTGCGGCAGACGGCACTATTATATTACATGAATAAAACGAATTCATTTATATTCTGAAATTATTTCAAGACTGATTACTTTATAAAATTGCACGTTGAAAATTTCTTATTAAAAGAAAATAAATATTTAACACAACACAAAAACTTATTTCCTTTTCGTGAAAGTTTTCTGAACAAACGGAAGAAACTCAATTATTAATTAAAATGTTGAATTCTGAGATACCTTTATTCGACTTCAAATTATTTTATTTATCTTGCATAATAACAATTTGAGATCTTCTTTTGGAATCAGTCAAGCATGAAGGTATTTGATCTTCTGTAATTTTCTTCTGGATAATTTTCATGTAAGACCTATAAACTACTTATTTCAATCTTTGTTTTCTTCCTAGTATTCATGAATAAGCAAATTAATGTAAGTGCAGTAAGATATAAATAACAAGATAAATCCATTAAAATGAAAGGATTTTTATCTTTAAAAATTTTCTGTTAATGTGTGTACGTTTTTAAAAATCCCTATCCACATGACTTGTTAGCAAGAATTCGTGCTAATTAAAGTTTTTTGAAATAGAATGTCTGGGTTAGATCATTTCTGTATGAAAAGCATAATTAAACGTTGTTGAGCCTATTTCTTTTTTAAAAAATCAATATCCTTGTTTTTTAATAAAAAAATTTAAAAAATAACAAAATCAAAGTTTTTCCTTTACGTAAGACTTTTTATCAAAACAATATACTGTTAAAACCTTATTATAAAAACAAATAAATATAAATTGTCTTTTTAATAAAAAGAGCGTTTTAGGAGAAAAATAAAACAAAAATGTATGCGTGACACATTTATTTTAAAATTAAATTATATATTTTTTTCAATGTAGTTTAAAAAAATTAAAGCAATTTCAAATTAAAAAACTTTATTAGATTTTTTGTGAAAAGTTTCAACATGAAGTTAAAAAAATAAAAGTTTATTAATCTAATCGTAATGGACTAAATTCATGTGACGTCACGATCACATGATTCCAGATAGCTCCTGTGCACGTGCATACGGCTTCGTTTGTCTACGACTATCTTGCTCTTAAACTCTCTCTCGTACAGTTAATTATTCTTTTTTTTTACGTTCAGAAATGACATATTGTGCAGCATATGGATGCAATAACTCCATTAATCATTAATTGCATGTTAATGTTATGATTGCATGTTATGTAATTATTGATTGCCTGAAGTAATGCAAATACATGCTTACAAAATGCTGGACTGCCTCCAGCAGGACAAGTGCATGTTGCACTTATAACCTAAAGTTAAAAAAAGTATTAAATATTAAAGAAATAAAAATTTTAAAATTAGATTGCAAATTCATATAAGAGAGTTTTCGGTATTTACATATCAGTCTACTGACTAATACATTTTGAAAAATTTATGCCAAAGTTAATTTACAGCTCAGTTTAAATTCAATTATCTTAAATAAAGACCATAATTTAAAATTTAAATAAATAAATCATGTGAATGAAAATTTCAAATAAAAAAAATTAACGAGAGAGAGAGAGTTTATAAAAACACGTCATAAAGTATTTGAATTAAAAATACTATGCCTTATAAGGAAAATTACTCAGAATTTGGGAGAATCTTAATGTTTACACAATATTACTCTTTACTGTATTGAAGTTTTAAATGAAAAATTTTTACATTTCTTTTTGAAAATGGTTTGGCATTTCTTGCATTTACTTTTATTGTGTTGGAATCAAATTAGGATTTACTCATAAATAGTAATAATTATTGAAAGACTAAAGCTTAATAATGCATATTCATTAAAATAGAAAACAATGCAATTGATATATTCAAAGCTACTCTAAAAAATAAGAATCAAATTATAAACGTATCACTAATAATGTAGAGCTGTTAAAAAATATAAATTAGCCCATTCACATTTCTTTTTATCTTTTGGAATCAACTTATAATTAAATGATAATTATCAATGTTAATACATAGAATCCTATTTTGTATTTTAAAACAATGAGTTACATTAAAGCATAAAAGATAAAACACAGTAAGAATTATATATATATTAATAAAATTTAAAAAAAAATCCTAAATTTAAAAAAAAAATAATTTATAACTTACCTGACAATTGTTCTGATTTGAACAGATTGATGGAACTTTAGGGGGGGACAATACCCCGGGGGTTTCGGGTTTGAAAAACATGTTCAAAAAAAGTGGCGTTGGGGGGATTATAAGGGGCTTTTTTTTTTTCCATTTTAAACTATGGGGTACATTTGATTTTTACAAGCGATTTCATGCATGGGTAGAGATTTATAAAGAAAGGGGTTTTTAAAAATCGACCCCCTTTTGGGGGATTAAGTACTGTTATAAAAATTTTCCCCGTTCTTGAACTATTTCACCTACAGACTTAAATTTTGGGCCCCATGTTTCTTTCATGAAAAATTCTTACAAAAGTTTTTTAGAAAACCCCCCAAGGGGTTGTGGGGGTTGGGGCGTTGAAATTCCCTTTTTCGAACATTATACCCCCCAAAATTTGGTAAGCGTTTCCCTTTTTTACAGGAGATACCCACTACAAAATGGTTTTAAATTCGTCCCCCATAGCGTTTGGGGATTAAAGGGCGTTAAAAGATTTTTTTTTTTTAAACATTAATTTTTTTTCATAAATAAAGATTCGCAAAAAAACGTTTTGCAAAAATAAATTCAAAGGGGGTTTTGGGGGTTAAAAAGGAGTTGGAGATAAATAATTTATTTTAAAACCATTGCGTACAATTTGAAAATAGGCGGCATATCCTTTTCATAAATAGACACCCCTAAAACAGTTTTTTGCCGAACCCGAAAAAGAGGGTTGCAAGGGGATAAAGGGCGCTATAGATGAAAATTCCAATCAGTTGACTACAGACTTGAATTTTGGGTTGGGAATGTTTTTTTTGTTGAATATAGATCCGCTGAGAACGGATATTAAAAAATCGACCCTTTGGGAAGCGAGCGGTGAGTTGCGGGTGTTAACTCAAGACCTACAGTAAAAAATTTGGTATGCATGTTTCTTTTGTTGAATTGAAATCTTCTAGGAAATGTCTTGATCTTTGATGTTTACTGGGGTGAATTGATAAAAAATTCCCTTTTTTTAAATTTCCCGATTTAGCTTAAATTTAAACCTTTTTTTTTTTGGTAGAATACACAAAAATTTGGGGTTTTCCGAAATCTGCTTTGAGACTGAGTTAAGAGCTTAAAGATAATCCTACTTAAATTTTTTGAAATTATTATTTAAAGTTCTCTCCTTTTAAATAAAGCCAGAGTTATAGAATATTTTAATTATACAATTAAAAATTAAGACATTAAAAGCTTTTAAAATAAATTTTGTTTTAAATTTGATCAAGTAATACAACAACAGACATAAACAAAAATTTTTATTAAAAACTAATGAACAAAAAAAAAAAGCTTAATTTTTTGGAGTTTTTAAAAATTTTAAAAATTTATGTATTTAAAATTATATTTTAGCATTTCATATAATGTTTCTATTGAAAAAAATGAGATGAAATTTTAAATTTTTCAAAAATTTTAAAAATTTTTAAAAAATGGAAAATTTTAAAATAATACACCTTTGTGTATTTAATTTTTTTTCCGATTTTAAAATATTTTTATATATTTCAAGAATGCTTTAACAAATTTAGGGATCAATTTTACAAAAACTTTTTTGGAGAAAAAAAAAAAATTTTAATCGTATTATAAAATTCAAAAAAAAGAAAAAAATCTTTTTATTTTTTTTTTTTAAAAAAGTTTTAAGTTGGAAAATGGATCCCCTTTTTTCATAATTATAAAACGGGAAAAAATGGAAGTGATTGGTAAATTTTGGGGAAGGAGAAGCATTTTGAATAGGGAAAAATACAAACCAAAAAAACCATTTTAAAGTTTATAACTAAAAAAATATTTTTTTATAATCTTAAATAAGCATAAAATACCACTTTAAAGTATTAGCTAAAATTTTTTTCTTGAATATTTCACATATTATTTCAACCTTATTTTTTTTATAAACAACCCTTTTTTTTTAAAATATTAATTGCATAAAACCAAAAATTTTAAAAAAAAAAAAATTTCCATGCAAAAATTTTAAAAAATTTTCTTCAATTATTTTTATGGAAAATATATGATGGAAAAGAACGTTATAAAAATTATTTATACAAAAGTTAATTAAAAGTTTTCAACAAAATTTCAAGAAAAATAAACATGACATTAATATAATATTTAAAAATACCCTGTTTATTTGTAACCCCTTTTTTTTTGTTGAAAAAGGTTTTAGGTCATTTTGGGGGGGCCGTCCCCAAGCTGATATTTTAAAAACTAAAAAATATTTTTTTGTAAAATTTTAAACATTTTTTTGGGGATGTTATTAAAAAAGTTATTAATTTTTTTTAAAACATGTTGTTTATTTGGGCTCTTGAATTACAAAGTGTTTCTTTTAAAACCTTTTTGTTTTTCATTTATTTTGATTGTTCACAGGGAAAACTTTCTAAATCCTTTACCTTCAAATAAGGATAATTTTTTGCAATTTCCGGGGGGAAAAGACTTTGGGAAATTTTAAAAATTTAAACTTTGGGGGAAAAAAAAACCCAAATTTTATCTAATTTTTTTTTTATATTATTATCCCAATGTTATTTCCATTTAAGGTCTCTATCTACTTTAGGACATTTCGTGGGGAAACCACTGACAAGTCTTTTAATTTTTTTTCAAAAAAACCTTCTTTCATCTTTTCATGATCTTTTCAGGGGTTTTGCACATTTTTCTTTTGATATTTAACGCCTTCGGCAAAAAAGCATAGAATTTTCGATCCACATACCTTCTTCTCCTTTTGTATTTCCCAAAATATTGCGGTCATCTGATTTTTACAAATGTTACATGAATGGGGCCCGTAGATTCTATTCCCAGAAACACAACAGCCCTTTTCTGTCGCTGACAGCGCTTTCCATTCTGATAAGTGACCTAAGTGTTTTTTGTAAAGCAGGGTTGAAGGGGGTTGTTAACCATTTCAGTTTTCCTGTTGTTTTATAAAGAAAATGATTTAATTTTTTTTAGATTGTGACGGGTTCACGCGTCTTTTTTTGTAACATAACCTCTAGGGGTTTTTTGGGGCCAAGATTAATGGCAAATCTTTCAACCCAAATCCCAAAAGTGAAATAATTGTGAAATGCAAAAAGATAGCTTTTAAAAACAAAGTTTCAGTAAGCGGGGAAGAAAGAGGTGGAATTGACGTTCTTTTAAAATTTCCGGATAATCAGCCAAAATTGATAAGGGGGCATACCCCCGCGCCCGTTGCTTCGACCGTGATAGAACCTTAAACGGGTTGGTAGGTTTATTTGATATTAGGACTTTTAATATTATCAGAAAAATTAAAAATGGGGATAATATAATTTTTTAGATAAGTGGTTAAGTTACCGGGTCAGTTGAACTATGGCTGTGTTTTTGGGTTTTAGATTCTCATTTATTAAATTTATCTAAATTATTAGAGATTTAAGTTATATTCTTAATAAAGTCATTTAAAATTTTAAAAAGTCTTTCAATTTGACAATCCCCCCTCTAATTCAGCTGAAATAAAGATATGGTCCCAAAAAGCAACCATACACAAATTTTTTAATTTAAAAATTTTGTTAGGTAAATCGGCTGGGGGAGATCATATGACACTAAAATTTATTGTTCGGATTTTTCCATTGATATATATAAAATGAAGCAGTGTAATTAATGAATTCAGGTACTAGCGATCTTTTGTAGCTGAAGCGCTGTAACTGTAATTAATCTTGGCAGTTGGTAGATCTTTTGAAGTTGAAGCATTATAATCAAGTAATTCAGGGGCTAGGGAAAAAAATATTTCTTTAAAGTGGGGCAAATAATTCTTCAGTTTGTTTTTATAAAAACCCCTTTAAATAGAAGGGGCAATAAATAATAATAATCAACGTTTTAGGTTTTAGTAAGTATAGGCAAAGAGAGATTTTTAAAAATTTTTTTAAAATAAACTAGGTACTTTTTAATTATCTCAGAAATATACTATATTTTTTTGTAAAAATTTGTTAGGAAAATGGCGTTTTAATTTATGTACAACATTTAAACGCCCTTTGGTCAAGGTATCGGATCTTGGCAGACATGTCATGAGTTCAAGCCCAGTACCACTAAAGACCCACCGTGTAGGGCAGCGATGCACGTTAAATCTGGTCGTGAGAGCTCTCACACGTCCTCCCGTTGGTGGGGTGTGGCAGTTAGAGATAGGTTAAATTGTGTGTCGTCCTTAACACTCTGACCATGGTTCAAAATTACGAGGTATGTCGCCAAAAGCCCCGTGTAGCTTAACAGGGCGACGCTGATATTCACTCACTCACTTAAAAACGCTCTTTATTCAGATTCTGAAACTATGTTTGAGAATGCTTTGACTATGGTAATTAACACAGTAGGCAATAAACACAAATGGTCATATTGATAAAAAAAAATGTCATATTACAAGAGGGATCGAAACGAGCAGTAATTGGGATCTTAAAGTAAAGTTTAAAAATGTATGTCAGCAATTTTGGCTTTAAAAAGACGTGTACTATTTATCTCGAATTATGGAGTATTTATTTGCTTTTCCAAGTGAAAAGGAGTTTTAGTGCGGTTGCTAAGCTCTAAAATAAAAGAAAGAAAAAGACTGACACTAAAAACCGAGGAGATTGGGGATTATACCTGACGATATTGATGCCAAATGTTGAAAATTAGTTATTGAAGCACTAGGTTTATCCTTCACTTAATAAAAATTGGTTCAATTTGTATCAATTAAATTTTAATTTCATTATCATGTGTTTCTTAAGTTTTAAACACTATACTTCCCTACAGTTAGACATTTAAATCTTTTAGAGTTAAGTATCTTAAAAAGTAAGTAGTTCTATAACAGCAGTCAAAAAGACATTTAAGTCAATAATTTACAAAAGTTCTATATTAGGTAAGCAGGGGTGACCCCAAACCGAAAAACTTGGCAAAGGGTCTATGAGATGAAAAGTTTGAAAACATCTAGTTTCTTGTAACAATATATGTTTTATTTTCTGCTTCGACCCATTGGTGGAAACTTCTAAATCGGGAAATTAAACCGAAATTTACTTTAAAAAGTTCAAATCAGACCAAATGGTCTTGTCTTTATGACGCTGTTGAAGCCTTAAAAGATAATTATGGTAATATCATGAATATTCTTAAGACATTTAGTGACAATGAAATGAGAAAATTGATTTTAGAAAAGAGGCAGTAAATTTATTTAATAAATTAACAAAACTTGAAACTGATATTTTAATTATATTTTGGGAAGAAATTTTACAAAGATTTAATTCAGTTAACAAAAAATTACAGGCTCCTGGTTTGGACATCTGTGAAGGGAATAAGTTAATTATGTCATTTAAAACGTTTATAAGCAACGTAGAACATGAATCACTAAAGGAGTATCAAGACGCAGCCAAAAAATATTAAGTTCTAGTATAGAAACAAAAAAAAGCAATGTGAACAAGAGAGACGGGTTATTTCAAAATTTGCAAATAAATCCACAGAAAAAGCTGTGTATGGGACAGAAAAATTTAAAAGAGACACGCTTATTGTGTGTGTGTTGCATTAGGCAAGCTAATCCTTGATTTAAATAGAAGAATATAGTAAGAAATTAAAATTTTTGATGAGGATTTGTGCAAGATCAAAGTAAGAAGAACGTCCACCTGGAGAATGCACGCGCTATTATTGTTTACTAATCAGATGACGTAGACCAACATTTAGTATAAATGAAGGTGTTCAATTCAAAACTTATCTTAAACAATCTGAACTAGAGTGCTATACTTGTAGTGATATGTGTTCAATGTAATTTTTGAAAAGAAATTTGACGTTTTTCCAAATTTGTATACCATTTTTCTAACGCTCCCTATTACTAGTTGTGAAGTGGAGCGTGTGTTCTCTAAAATGTCCTACATAGAAAACAAATATATATAGAACAATGATAAATACTAGGCTTAATTATTTATTACTTCTTTGTATATTAATACTGATCTCACCAAAGACTTGAAATGTGATGGACAAATAAAAGAATTTGCAGCACAATAGTGTAAAAAAGTTTTTTGTAAATTATGTTATTGTTTATAATGTATTTAAATTGTTTGAAATAAAAAAAACCCTTAAATTTCGTATATTTTAAATTTTCCCACTCAAAACTTTTTTTTAGGAAAATGGCAAAATCTTTAATTATTTAGGGGGACCCTCAGATATTGTGTTAGCCCAGGGTCCCCAAAAGTCACGATTCGGTCCTGGCGTAGGTACTTAATAAAACAGGAGAAAAGAAAGATAACAATAATAAAAATACTTGCAATCTTTCTGCCTTAATGTTTGGGCGCTAATGTGTGCACGTGACGTCAGAAGCCTTACGCTTCCTGGCACGGACGAGGAGAGGGGTGGAGGAAAAGGGAGTGGTCTTAAATCGTAAGCAAACCTCTTCAAATGCTGACTCGTTCATTTCATTATTTCACTAAAACAGTTCGGGGATTTAATTAATTCAATTACTTACAACAGGGGAAAGAGACCGAAAAAAGAGATGTTATTTTAACATCGTGCGTGAATTGATCATCTCCTTTAGGGATTTGGCGAAAGCTCTAATTTCATCGTTTCCCTGCGACATATATACTAGAATAATGCAAAAAATACAATGATATCATATATTTTTAATTAGATAAAATTAAGACAAGAATGCCGTCAACAAACATGTAGGAAAACCAACGTTATGAATACACACGTGCGAATATTGAAGCTGGGGGGAATTACGTGATTACTTACTTGATAGTCCATTGAATGGGTATTTAAAGATAGTCCATTGAATGGATATTTAAAGAAATATTTTGCAACTAGGCATTAATATATTTGATTTCTGTTAAGTGATTTTGATACATTTTGGAGGAACTTTTGTTTAATATGAGAAAATATTACACATAAGTTTAGTTAAAAAATTATTTATTTTATGTGCCTGTTACATTATATTTCATCTTTTGTTCTTTGTTTCAAAAACGAAATGCTTCGCACACATGTGTAACGGAACAAAAAATTGTTAATACACACAATTGGCATTGCCACGGGAATAGTTTGTGTTGAATATTAAGAAATAAAATAATATAAATAAAGGGTTAATAAAGAAGTATAAAATTTCCAGATGCTGTTAAAAAGTAGTAGTCAAGGATAGGCACCACTTCAGTGAACCTTTAAATAGTTGAACTTTTAAAGTTAATGTCCAGCACCTGATAGAAGTGACGTAAGCAATAGTGGGCGTGTCATATGGCTAATCATTCGAAATGGCATTTTGCAGAGGAGAAACCTTTTTGTGTTCTTAAATTTAGCAAAACGGAATCCGCAACTGCTGTGCGACCAGGACAGATTCCTAGATGGAGTGCTGCACGTGCGTCCCACGCAGGCGGCCTAAGGTCACTTATAGCTTTATCAATCAAGTAAAATCTTTTACAAATTTCTCAAAATAAAATTTATGGTAAGTCGAATAAATATGTGTCAAATTTTAAATAGCTATTGAAAAATCAAAAAATCCCGATATCATAGCATAGTTTAAGAAAAATAGAATATTAGTGCATAGTGTGTTGGTTCATTATGATTAAAAATGCCATCTCTTTACAAACATCTTTCATTTGATAGTGAAATTTACCGCAGAGCCGGCAATCCATAATATAAAATGTTCTCTTACTTACAGCGGCAATGGAGTCGCGTTTAACGAAAGCGCCTCAAAAATGAATTTTGCGAAAGTTGCTTTACGAAATATCTAATATGTTTGATATTATCTAAGAAGTAGGAGTGTTTGAGTTCAATATGCATCGGGGGAAATGAAAGTTTTTTCATTTTAATTATAGCCTTACAAGTTACAAAGGAAATAAGTAATTTTTGTGTCTATTTGCATTTTCATTATTGCTTTTCTCTTACACTTTCATCAGATAGATGAGTTTATGTTAAAGTAAAGTATTAGTCAACATATGAAAAATTCTCTAGAGGGGCGGCACATAACACGGGGGTGGCCAACTCTCTGAGATCGGTCCTGTGTGCGACGGCATTTTCGATCACGATTCGGTTTGCTTGATTGATTGATTGCTTATTAACGTCGCACTGTTTAGCTACACGAGGGCTTTTGGAGACGGACCACGTAATTTTGAACCATGGTCAAGTGACGTGGACGACACCTGAGCTGTCACCCCTCCTAACTACCACACCAAACCAACGGGAGGACGTTTCAGCTCTCGACAGATTCAACGTGCATCGCTGCCCTACACGGCGGGTCTTTAGTGGTACTGGGCTCGAACTCGTGACAAGGCAAGCCACGGTCCGATACTTATACCACTCGGCTACCACGGCCACCATCACGATTCGGAAAAGAACCTTCAACTAGAAAATCTATCTAAGAGTAGTAAGAAAAACTGTGAAAACTACTGGCTGTCCGTGCAAAAGTAAAATTCCTGGACGAAACTGAATCAGCGTTATCACATCTGCAATTAATAGACTTGATACATTAAGGTATCCGACTACGTTCGGAACCATGATTTTAAAAAAACGCATAAATGTATAATTTTCATGATATTTAGTGTCACTTAGATTAGAATGCATGTATAAAATAGTTTTAAGGACATTATAACAAAAAATTTTAAATACAATATTTTGGCAAAAAATTAACTTAGAACAAACTTTTTTCCAAATGTTCTCCTTTTTTAAAAAATGCTTCTATTGTATTAATATTTTGCCTGTATATAGCTCAGACCTCTGCACAGAGACTCAGCTATGATTTTTGAAACATTCAAATTATTTTCAGAGTTACAACTATTTGAAATAATTATCGGCGTATTTTCTTAAAATTTCTCCCTTCTGTTTTTGTAAAACATGAATAAATGGACTTCCGAGTTATGTATTTCAAAAATTCTAGTTGAGCCTCTTTACAGAGGTCTGAGCTAAATACAGGCAAAATATTAATACAATAGAAGCATTTTTTACAAAAGAACATTTGGAAAAAAGGTTATTCTAAGTTAAATTTTTGCCAAAATATTGTATTTAAATATTTTTTTTGTCACAATGTCCTTAAAACAATTTTATAGATGTATTATAATCTAAGTGACACTAAATATCATAAATATTATCCATTTACACGCTTTTGCAAAATCACGGTTCCGAACGTAGTCGGACACCTTAAAAAGCGTTTTGGGCGGAAATGGATTAACGGCTCGGTATGTGTTGTGTGACTCATGGTTCTCTATTAGAGCATCTGTATAACTGCCTCTCACAAAACTTTAAATAGTCCCATACAATTATGTTACAAGAACCATATATTATCTCACATCAGCGTTTTTCAAACTGTGGGGCGTGCCCCTCTAAGGGGGCGTGTTTACTTTATGAGGGTAACTCTCGAGCATATTTTTCTGTGATGAATCATGCACCATTCTGAGTATGCGTGTAGAAATTATATCCTGTTTCGAGCATATTCAAAAAACAAAAACAAAAGATTATTTTTTTAAACAATATTAATTTACTGAAAGTAAATTAACAAAATATATTCTGACACAATAAAATTAACATTTTAACTGATATAATGCACTTATATATGTATCAGCACTGTATAATGTATTTTATAATTAATTAAACATCACTATAAATTAAGAACAAGTTAAATTATTACCGGTGACCACATGGGCTTGTAATATATAAAATTATATATAAATATTGACACTTATCTTGAAAATTTGTTCGGTTTACACAGTGCCGGTTTATCCACTGGGCGCCTGGGTCGAGCGCCCAGAGGCCCAAATAAGCTGGACCAAAATTTATAACCAGATTTTCTGGTTATAAATTTTGATCCTCCAGTGCAAAGGGGTCTGTAGATATTCTGCGCCTAGGGTCCGAAATGAGCTTAAATCTGCGCGCACTGGGTTTATAATTAATCCCTTACCTGCCAATTAAAAGTTAAGCTTCACAATGCCACCATTTTCCACGTAGGTGAGCGTGTGTGATGTATTCGGGGGAAGAAAAGGAATAAATAAGCAAATCCTCTAAAATGAGTAAATCTTTCGCAAACACTGTCAAGGTCCATTTATTACATTCTAAAGCTTTCGGAATAATTTTATGGATAGCAGTGCATACACAAAAGATGGTACTTCGGAAAGACGTATACATATGTCAGGGCTATGGCTGTGCGAGACGTTTATATACGCCATATAAAGTCATATTGTAGTTTTACTGTCAAAGTGAATTATTGAATTAAATACATTGTTATTGAATGGAGGGTGGGGGTGCTATGAAAGTTATGTTTGAATATTGGATCACAAATATTGAAAGTTTGAGAAGCACTGTCTTACATTGTTCTTGATTTACAGTGCACTGAAGCTGGAAATTTTAGCCGAACTCCCCTCCATTAAAAGTATACATTTAAATGCACTTTGGAGAATACCCCCTGCTCACCCTTGGTATTTTGGGAAAAAACCTTCTTGGTATCACCAATAGAATACTCCTAGGGATCCACAGACGGCTCTATCACACTTTTTTAGTGGCCCTATTAATTCTCTTTCTTTTCAACAGGGCCGGAAAGTCTTTTCAAAGTGCAATAGATGCAAGACGGATCAGGCATCCCTCAGTCATATTCTTAATTGCTTGAATTTTTAACTACTGACGAGGTTTTAAGGTATCGGACTTTTTGAACCGTGATTTTGTGCAGTATAAATGGATATTTATGATTTAGTAAGCATTTAGATTAGAATACATTTATAAAATTGTTTTAGGAGTCATTTTTGACAAAAAAAATTATTAGTCAAATATTCGGCAAAATTACTTAGAATAGTCTTATTAAAATGTTTCCTTTGCAAAATTGCTTCTATTATAATAATATTTTGCCTGTATATATAGCTCAGACTTCTTTTCAGAGGCTCAACTAGAAGTTTTGAAATATATAACTTAGAAGTGGGTTTATCCATGTTTTACGACAACACAGAGGGGAGAAAAATTTTAAGAAAAAAACACCGATAATTATTTCAAATGGTTGTAACTCTGAAAATAATGTGAAATTTTCAAAAATAATAGTTGAGCCACTGTACAGAGGTCTGAGCTATATAAAGGCAAAATATTATTATAATAGAAGCATTTTCACAAAAGGAGAACATTTTGAAAAAGGGTTATTCTAACTTCATTTTTTACCGAAATATTGTATTTAAATCATTTTTTGTCACACACATACAAAATGTCCTTGAAACAATTTTTTATACATGTATTCTAATCTAAGTGACAATAAATATCATGAAAATTATCCATTTATGCGCTTTTTTAAAATCACGGAATCGAATGTAGTGGGATATCTTAAAAAATCCTATTTTATTTTTGGACTTTTGGGGGATTTTAGGTTTTATGGAGATGTTGTAGCTAAGCTACACCACATATGAGTACGAAACAACTTTTTTATAAATTACGCTGTATTATTCAGCTGATATTTCTGTGAGTAAAATACTCTAAAAGACTTTCATACCAGCATTACAAGAAGTTAGCCCAATGCAAGTTGGGTATGAAAATTTAAATATATAAAAAGGCTATTCAGAAATATTATTTAGAAGCTGTAATATCTGGCATTGGTAAGAATAGATTTTGATTTTTAGTTAAACATAAATCTCGGAAGTTACAATTTTAATTGATTTTGAACCATATTTCCTTTCTTGTTGTTGTCATGTGTTTTTATGAAACACAAGTGGAAGAGAACAGAAACGAACAATACAAACAGAAGGATATAGACATTTATTACTAATGATGATCCCAGCATATAACAGAAGAGGTGCGCTGCTTTCCATTCGAGACGGGAATCCATTACAGGCGAAAGTTCGACTTCTTTTCCCGAAGATATACAACCATGCCTTACTCGGGATTCGATCGCGGACCCACTTGGTTACACGCCGAGGTTCATACCCACCATACTGGCGGGTCGGCATTTCCTTTCTTATCACATGTGGGTGTACAACAAAGTAATTAATAAAACATAAGAAATTAAGAACTTATTTTTAAAAAGATCAAACACACATAACTCTTTATTTATTATAATTATTTTTTACTATCTAATCATACTTTTACAACATAACTTTTAAACAAAAATGGAAATATGAAGAAGGCAATTGGTACTAGATAGGTAAGCACAGAGCATACGGTAATAAATTTTCTTACAAATACTTCGGATAACGAAGATTCCAAAGCCTCTCTCTCTCTCTCTCATTTATTAGACAAAACCTATTTTGATGACCTATTTTACTTTTCTTTGACAAAATTTATATTGTTGCCAATTTTTTAAATATTAGTTTTATTCTTCATAAAAAAAACTTCCTTGCAATTCTAAATAAATGTGATTCAGGCTTAAGAATTAGACAAAAATAATTTTTTTAGAATACAAACCTTGTGTTAGCAGAATTATAAAAAATCTTCTTTAAAATAAAGTTTTAAAAGAAAAGAATAACTAATAAAAATTCAGTTCGAGTATTCTGCTGATATAACATTTCGTAGCAATTTTAATTTAGAATTGGGAAACGTGATGTGATTCCATCAAAATTTTATTAAAGTGTAATAGAAGAAATCGAAGACTTCAAACATATTTATACCTATTGCTTCAAAATATTTTGAAAAATGTAGGAGACATCTTGAGAATCATTATAATTATTATTGATTTATTTGTATTGAAATTTGTTTTATTGTTTTTGTTTTTGCCATGTAGCGTAATTCAGTTGGATTGGTTTGCTTCGAAGACTTTTTGCAAAAAAAAAAAAGAAAAGAAAAGAAAAAAATCTTACCTTTTGATCATTCAAACACATAGACTTTTAATGCTCCATTTCCATTTTTCCATTCACAGTTTCTATTAAATTTTCTTTTACTTGTACTCATTCCGAGAAAAGCTAATATATTTAGTAGAAAAACCATCAATGATATCATCTAATGGGGAAATATGACTTGCTCAAAGCATTTTTATGGTAAAAGAATATATATATATATATATATTGTTACGTAGATCCGAGGGTTCGAGGATTTTATGCAAAACAATCACAAAGAAAATAAACAGTTCTTTTAGAGCGATGCGAATTTATTATCAAAACTCCAATCCTTTAAATACAGGATTCAGCAGCAATATTCACAGAGTAATTATCCGAAGGTCTTCACACCTTCAACAGCAATCAAACACAATAACCAGTGTTTAAAGATTGTAAAGATTATTCACAAGCACAGCCGAGCTAATCGCTAGTCATAACAATCCTCACTACTCGCTGGTTTAATCCAGACTCATCTCCGTCCCGGCGAGCATCTCCTTTATAGGCGCGACAGAAACTTCCAGAAATATAACAGCTCGTGTCATTGAACGTGACACTAGTGGAGAGATCTACTACTTTCTAGAAGATTCCCGAGGGTTCCGAACTCGCCAACATGGTCGCCAATGACGCTAAAATCGCCAAATTGGTCGCCAAAGTCGCCAACTTGGTCGCCAAAAATGATGCCAACTTGGCTCTACCGCCAAGATTTCGCCAAGTTCTCATTGGATCGCCATTATAACGTAAGGGTCGGCATTGTTTGTGAATGGTACAATTTTAACATGAAATAAACATAACATAGAGTAATATAAATGCATTAAACACTCAAATACAAATTATTTACACTATTTACACAAAATTCGTAACAATATATATATGTATATGTAGTCTTCCTATTAAATATTTTCAACAGCTGAAATATTTTATCCATATTCTAGTTTTTATGCTCTTTCACAAATGTTAAGTAAGGGATTAATTTAAGTAATAGCTGATATGCATTTTTTTTTAAAAAATAAAATTTCTTTTTATCATCTTATTCAACATTTTCATTTATTTTTGATTTATTTAGATTGAGTTTTTATCTCTTAACGATGATTTTATAGTATATTCATAGATAATTCTATTACATTAAGTGCGCCAATGATTTCCCCTGTAAAGATGAATTCTTTTTAAAAAGCATTTTATTTAATAAATGCAGTTATTTCTTGTGTATGTGTGCTTATAATCCAAAAAAATCATATATTGCCAATAAGATATATATTGGCGCATATGATGTGAAGCGTTCCTAAAAATAGATTTTTACCTCTGTGAAATAACAAAATAATTGGGCTCACTACAAAAAAAAACAAAGTTAAACTTATTTAATATCCCCTCTATCATTTTCCTTTAAAAATACGAAGAGAGAGAGAAAGTATACTAAAGTTTCAAAAAAATATTTATCAAAATTTCAAACACATAAACATTCAGATAAATGAGAGTTTCAAAATAAATTTACTGTAAATAATTTATATAAGTCACCTCTATAAACTTATTCAATACCAAGTGCCAAAAATTCAGTTAATTTTCCTGATTAATTAATACCTTCCCGATAGAACTTTTTCTCTCTCTTTCAAAATTAATAATACTCTCTCAAATACTAGAACAATTTCTGCTGATGTCTCAATAGGGTCTCTTCTTCCTCCCAAGTATTTCAGCATCTATGTCAATAACATTCCCAAAACTAACAACCCTAAAATATGCATGTATGCTGACGACACAGCAATACATGGTCAACACAAAGAACCAGCGTTCATCTCATACATGATCACACGTTACCTAGCACAGCTTGACCACTGGTTTACCAAGTGAAAAATAACCATTAACACATCAAAAACAGAAGCCATATTTTTCGCTAGAAAAAAAAAAAAGAAACGATTCTTACATTAGTCGCATATGATGTGTAACATCTGACATGTTATCGTGGTAAATATGCAATATTAACTTTTTTCCTGAAAAAATTATGAATTGGGTATGATTGTAAATAATTTTCCATCGAATAATTATATCTTTTATGAAAATTGTATTTAATTAACAAAAGGAGTAATGCAATATTCTATCAAAAATAATTATTCTTGTTCAATTTGGGGAAGAGCGAAGACAATAGACTTATGATAACTAAAATATGACACATATACTTGTGATTTCAAAGTATTTAAAAACCGTTGAAAAACAGCGTCAATAACAGTACCACTGTTAGCAGTCGAAACACACACATTCTAATTTGTGTTCATCTCGAGCTTGAGTTCATCATTCATAAAAGCTATGAGTGGCTCAGCTTTTGGCAAACTGAAGTTAAAGTTAAAATCACCACTCAAAATCAGGGGAAGCGAGTGGTGATTTTTTTTAAAATAGCAGAGCCACCTTCGTTATATGGTAAAAGTACAAAATACAGGGAATCTTTAATATTTTTTTAACCGTTTGATTCGAAGAAATGTATACGACCACCGAAATCACTGTTTGTCCATTTTCCAATAAGCATTCTGCCGCACTATGTCCCCCAATAGCATGACTAACGGATTTAGAGTCAAGCGCTCGAGTGCTTGATGGCTACTAGAATTGGACCCCCATGCGAGGGTAGCGAAAAGACACAGCCACGCACTCTCATTGGTCAAATCAAATAGCGCGCTTACGCAGTACCTACTGTATCTAGGAAGTGCTGGCTTATATCACATCCTTTTACACACATCCGTCACTTTTCACGAAATCACTCTCAACAAATATCCAGCAATCGAGAGAAAAGATGTTACACATAAAAAAAAAGCCCCAGACATCTACATCAGAGAGAATAGAGCCGCCTGGTCTAATCAAGCTAAATACGTAGGAATTGTTATTTTTTTTGATAAAACTCTTACTTTCAAAAACATGTAACTCTTATTGGAGAAAAATTTAAAAAGGCAACCCATAATTCTACCCTTTAATTTCGAGAAGATCTAAACTAAGCAATAGAAACAAAATGATTTTCTATTCACTGATCCTAAAACCGAATCCTGATCTACGCCGCTCTTGTTTGGGGACATGCAGCAAAGACTCATATTAATTATTTAGAAAGGAGTTCGAAATTTTTACCTGTGGGGCAAATCTTTACGCTCGCTGGCTCATGAAGAATGTCTATCTCAGAGCCGCCAGTAAAATTACCACTATTAGACAAACGATCAGAAGAAATGCTACCAATTTCTTTAACAAAATTGATAACTCTGATAATAAATAGATCACTAGCATCGAAAAATATACTTCCGATCTTAATTTATAAAGACCAGATCAATCCTGTTTTTCTTTAATTTCTAAATGTGTTTTCTTTTATCTATTTCATTTATCTTTTACTTTTATTCTCTATTTGCTACTCAATTATTGGTTGAATAGGCGTTTTTCTTTGGGCATCTGGACTGTAAAATAGTCCTCAATCCCATATCGTGACAAGTCTTTGATGCTGGGCATGGTGAAAGTGGTGTTTTCCATTCTGCTGAGTGGCATGGCGGCGATTGGTCGAACAATGGAATCCGGAAGGCGTGGCTATGGTGCTTCATCTGAGCTTCTCACCTAAACTTAAATGCAAAAATAGCTCACCTCTATGATTAGCCATTCACAGAAACTCCACTCGATACCAAATCATTTTAACTTTTTAAAACGAAATATTTGTTCTCTTTAACTTGAACACCTTTGCTGCAACTGGATTGGATAGGCATCGTCCCGCCCACTCTCATCGTGAAAAGTTTTTCTAGTCAAGTTTTTTTCATCAAATTTTATCTTTATTTTATTTTATGTTTGTAATTTTTTTTTCTTATCAAAGTAATTTTTTTGTTTTAATGCAAAGACAAGAAAAGGGTTCAGCGAATTTTGTTAGTTTTTCATTCGAAATATCTTTAAGGGGAAATCTGATTCTTCAAGAATGGAATTTTAGGTATCGTATGAAAATCAGCAGCGGTAATAAAAATGTTAAATATTAAAACAATATTTAGTTCCGGAAGATTTTTCTCAATACAAGAAACTTAGGAAACACAATCCATGAATATTAAATATAACTTATTTTAGCTTATGCTGATTTGAAATTTTTTTTTTGTATTTCCTTCAAGTTTCCAATGAAATTAAAATTATGTAGTTAATCAATGATTATAATTAAATTGCTTATTTATTCTAATTTAGTTCGCATATTAAGAGATTTGCTTTTTCAATTTTTACTACTTAATTGTTATTGTTTATTTAATTATTATTGTTCCTTATTTATTAATAGAGTTCATAGAATCAGTTAGAAATCACGTGTTAAATTTATTTTACTTTAGTTTGTAAAAATTGCCTAAATATACATGAAAAATTTATTAAGCCATATATTTCTAGAAATAAATTTTTTTTCATTCTCTAAATTTAAGCAATATCTGAAACATAATGTAACATGCTTTGATAAAATGTAACTAGATTTTATCAACAAGTTTATATCTCCTTAGATTGGCTTAAAAGATTTTTACAGCCAATACTATCACTACTGAAAATTATTGTTATGAATATTAATAAAGCTTTTTTTTTACATGAAAGTAGCATAACAAAAAATATTGAGTGCCATCAAATAATGCAAAATTGAGCCATATATTTTTCTATAGCTTCAACATGTTGAAGCATGTTGGCATGTTTAACGTGCAATAGAAACCAATTGAATATTTCTCTTTATTTTCAATGGGGCTGTTTGGTATTTACCTCTACAGACCTAATACATTCCCCGCGTAAGTAGGTATTACTTTTAAGTACGAAACTGTTTAGGTTGAATACTAATCACCGCAATGTAATTTTTTCTCCCACTTTCACCTGAGCTCTGATGATGCGAAATAGTACCAGGATTTTAATTTTGCCGAGAGCACCCAAGCCAAACAGCACTCTATGGATCTTTAACAGGCCGCTTAATCACGTAAGACATTGACTATGTCGATCTTTCTTGGGCTGTGGTCGAGCTCACGACATTTTACGAACAAGTCTAGCGACAAACCAACCACGCCACGCAGCGGCATCGAATGTTATTCAATATTCGTTTATTTAACTTGAGTGCAAAATTTTGAGTTGGACGCAGCATATTAAAGCCATAGAGGGGAGATTACAGTTTGACATGGCTCTGGGTAAACATATTCAACCTCCTTTCACCCGATAATTCCAAAAATTTATTTAAATGTATTTCTTAATTTGAGAAAAATGCTGACAAGTATTAAATGATATTAATAAAAAATGGCAAAAATTAACAAGACACTTTCTCTTTTAGATCAGTAGATGGTAATCCAATTACGTGCAACTGCAGTGCAAAATGGATTCAACGAATGGCCAACTCAGAAAAAAAGATTTTGGGACCTTTATGGGATCAAGTTACGTGTGTAGATCCTGGAAATTCTGATTCTCGTATATTGTTAATAAATCTAACAATACCGGATTGTGGTAAGTATTTCACCCTCATTTTGCTCCAAATATATTTCGTGAATGAGTGAATTCATGAAAAAATTTCTTAGTTTTATAATCATGCAATGAGCATCATATTCCATGAAAAATATTTTTAAGGGACTTTCTTTTCAGAAACCAGCATTTTTTTGAGTAGCAACTGCTTTGTATAATTACGAACAAAATGTTTCATTACAATATATATATATATATATATATATATATATATATATATATGACATGATTTTAGAGTCAGAAACAGATTTAGTTTTTAACAAGGTCTTTATTTGATCAAAGTTACACATCATCTGACGCAAGAGGCAGAGAGAGAAAGAACGCCACCGAATAATCTTAAGTGGGTTAAACACTTAAAACACCGATCGCGGCGTCCATGAGGGCTCTTGAAAGTTAATGCTGACATATAGGGTTATTAAATATAACGATCTGAATTAGACATGTTTATTGGCTAGGCCATAGTTCGAAGAAATAAATGGGTCATTAGTTTGATACTCTGAAGAGGTGAGAGGTAATATAAAAGTGAATTCCCAAATAGGGAATTTAATGTTTAATCTAATTTAAATTTTATTCCACTTTTCCCCCCAATTTTTAAAAGGGAGTCAGGGCGTCGTTTTTCTTTTTACAAACTTAATCAATTTTCAACATATAGAAAACAATACATACATCATTGGGAAAGCATATTACACTCAGTAGAAATATTTTAAGTAAAAAGGAATACTAAAATCAACAAAAAATGCTCTAAAAAAACGAAACTATAACAACAAACACAGTAATGACACTTAAAATATTAATTGATAAAAATGAATTTCCATACATATAACTGAAGATTAACTGAAGAATCTATTCGATATCCAGAATAAGAGAGCTCGCGTTTCCTCCTATTCCTTCATAATAATAGATTCGTATTATAGCTAGCAGATAATGTTTTTAAAAAAATTTATATTGGAAAAATATCATATCAAACAATAAGATAGTAGACATAAAAATACATGGTATCATACAAATATTAAAATTCTAATTTTGTATAAAAATCTACTCTGGCGCCATCGTAGTAATACTCAACATTTTGCATATATGAAATACATTTTTTAAAAAGATAAAAAAAAATATAGACACTAATAAAATGAAATTATTAATAATATGAAAACGGTGTACAATAACTTATATGCACTATTCAACACAATAAACAATATTTTATTTCATATGCGTTATAAACTATAAAAATATAGGGGGGAATAAAAGAATATAAGAGTTATAAGATTTAAAGAGCTCTTTAAATAATTGTGAGTCGGAAATGTGGACTCTCTTCTATCATCACCTTTAGTATTTATGTAAAATTTCCACAATATTCACTGTAACTTAACAATATCGCATACAATATTTTGAATCTCTCCGTAACCTTCTAAGTATTTGTTTCATAGAGAAAATTCTATACTTTCTCTTACACACATTCACTAATATAAACTGTATCACACTACTTATTTTAGAACATATCTCTCTGAGAAATCTGCGGGATCAATTCACAGATGTTCAGGGATGCTAATAAGAAAACAATAAGAGGTGTACATATCAAACTAAACACATTTGTTTTCTTAATGTTTCAAGACATATACAAAGTTATAATGATTGTATTCTCCTTTATCCACTGTACAATATCCAAAAATAAGCTTCAAATTATTAAATTAATTTTAAATTTAGATAAGAAAATTTCGAGAAATAGAGTGAATCCTGATACATTGCCGGTATATCAAAACACACAATTTCAAAATGAAAAAAAAAATTAAATGACGTGCAATAAGTTACAAAGTGATAAAATAATTAACAAAACAATAAAATTCAGTGGAAAAAAAAGATTGCAACGTGACTTTACTTTTTGTTTTTATAAAAATCAATATCACTAGTATTAGTACATTAGTCAATTTTCAAGAATTTAAAATTATATCTTTCAACTTTAAAGACCAATTTCTATCATAAATGTTAATTTATTCGACATCTTAAGATAAAATTTTGAGAAGTAATTTTAAAAATTTCTAAAATTTTGTGGTAGACGAAACCCCTACACTTTGTTTTCAAAATTAAAATATATAAAGAATATTTTGATTTATAACACAACTCTATATTATAAAAATTAAATATCATATCGTATCATATATTCTTCTTAAAGTTTTGTTCATCAAAACTCAGTCACTCAATGTTAATAAAATTGGAGATATATAATTCAACTGACCTCCACTTCGTAGCGGCAGAAACCTTTGGTGAGCGGTAATCCAGATGTTGTTGTCAGTTGTGATTTGCACTAGTAACATTTTATTTATTTATTTTTATTTAGATGTTGGTACTTCACTATTATTCGATGGTGTTCAAATTCACAATATTACCATGTAGACTTTCCAGCGAAGATTTTTTTTTGGCGGAAGGAATTATGTCTGTCTTTACAGGGTTAAGGGATTCACGCTTCTCTTCTTTTTTTTTCTTCGTCATTAGAACGTTGTTTCTTTCACTCGCGACAAACTGGTGGGCCTCTTCATCAAAGGCAGAAATATTTTTCGGCGGTAAAGAGCGGTGTTCTTCCCGGGGTTACGAGCATGTTTTTCAATTTCGGCAACCTGATGTCTTCACCAAAGATATATCGAGCGCCGTCAGTGTTCCGTCAAATTATCCGTAGCATTTATTACTGTCATTGGCGTTTGTTTTAATTTTAAGAATACATTTAAGTTTAAATTCTGAAATGCGTTTTCAGGAATCCTGCTGGCTTTATTTCTGACATGATTTTAGAGTCAGAAACAGATTTAGTTTTTAACACAAGGTCTTTATTTGATCAAAGTTACACATCATCTGACGCAAGAGGCAGATAGAGAAAGAGCGCCACCGAATAATCTTAAGTAGGTTAAACACTTAAAACACCGATCGCGGCGTCCATGAGTGCTCTTGAAAGTTAATGCTGACATATAGGGCTATTAAATATAACGATCTGGATTTAGACATGTTTATTGCCTAGGCCATATGTTCGGAAGAAATAAATGGGTCATTAGTTTGATACTTGAAGAGGTGATGAGGTAATATAAAAGTGAATTACTAGATAGGGAATTTAATTTTTAATCTAATTTAATTATCCTTACATATATATATATACATATAGTTACACTGCTGGCCACCGTAAATACAACACCTTGAAGGAAGCATGCAAATAACATGAAATTTGCAACATGCATTAGTGGAGGTGAGATATGGATATGGAAATGATGAGAATTTCAGCGCAGACACACATCACGCGCGCCTGTGGCGCCACCTCAAAGCGCATTTTAAAGGGTTTAGATTTCGACGATTTCAAGTTCGGCAGTTGTGTTTTTCTTGTGGTTTTTTTAAAAAATGATCAGTTGGGCTCGTAAAAAAAATAAACAGCTTTTGCTCGCATCCGAGTTCGACAGAGGAAGGACAGTGGCTACGAGATTGTGGATTACCCTTCAGGTAAACGGTAGTCGGGTTTGGGCGAAACCAAACAACTGTAATGCGGATATGTGACCGTTGGATGCAGGGGGGGTACGACGGACCGACGTGGTCGACGGCATCCACCTCAGTGCACCACTTCACGTAGGACAGGCAATTAGTACGCATAGCAGTGACGGATCGCTCAGTCACATCACGAACCATAGCACAGCAGATTGAGTCTGTAACGTATCATTCAGTGTCTGCGCGTATCATTCGACACCATTTACAGCAGAGTGGTCTGTCCGCAAGACGTCCATTGCTTGGTCTACCCTTGACGCAGAACCACAGACGTCTCCACAGCCAATTGTGCTATGAAAGAAGGATGTGGGCGGCATAATGGAATGAAGTTGTATTTACTGACGAGTCACACATCTGTCTGCAACACCACAATGATCAGGTTTGAGTCTGGAGACACCGTGGAGAGAGGATGCTGAACAGCTATGCACCACCACACTGGTTCTGCACCGGGTATTATGGTATGGGGCGGTATTGGACATCACTCTCGCACTCCTCTAGTACGCATTGCAGGTACTTTAAACAGCCAGCGCTACATCTTCGAGATGTTGGAGCCAGTTGTCCTTCCTTACCTTCAGGGCTTGACAGTCATATTTCAACAGGATAATGCGCAACCACAGGGCATGCATTTCAAATAATTTCGTCAATCACCAGATTGAATTGCTTCCCCCGGCCCGGGTCGCTCTCCCGGGTCTTTCGCTGATAGAAAACATGTGGTCCATGGTTGCTCAACGATTGTCCCAGATTACACCCCCAGCTGCCACACCAGGTGTTTTCTCTTTAACCAGACTGAGCCACAGCAACGCGTGGCAGGGTACAGCTAGTATATCATACTAATTGAGTATACCCACGTATATCATAAGTATTGAATTTTTAATAGATTATAAATGTGTTTAAAGCATTGAGTGATTGATGTCAATGGAATTTTTTTATAATAATAAATCAAGATTTTTCTCCAAAATAATATAAATGATACATTCATACCAAATTGTATTTCAAAGTAATAAAAATGATCATTCAACGAAGTATTAATATTTGTGATTTTCTGATATAAAAAGAAGTAATATAAGTATTGAGTATATTGTTTCAAAATATTTAGCTACAACCAAATGTATAATATGTTAGAAAAGAAAAACTAGAATTAATTTTTTATTCAACATATATGTATTTAAAAGAATTTTGTATTACAAAAATTTAATTGAGAGAAGAAAAAGTACAAGTTATTGCCGAAATATGAAATTATTTGTAGGTTGTTATTGCATCAAAAATTTAAGTTTTTTAAATTTGCAATAAAAATATTAGAAACATTGAGACATAGCCATCCTGCGATAACTATGTCTAGGGTGATCCCGTAAGCTTAGAGGTGTGGGATTATCTAAAAGATGAGACATTTTGGATTCTAACACAACTTTTTTTTAAGAATAACTTAAATTACTTAATTCTAAATAACAACTTTCTTTAAGTGAGAATAAGCCACCAATTAAACTGAAATATTCAAGTCAGATCGCACAACTAGATCACTTAGCTTAATTATATTTATTTAACTGTCTAATCTAACTTCCTATACAAAATATTACCTTTTATAGAGTCACCTTCCTTCCTAAGTTGAAGATATTCCTATTATGTTTTTTTGTAGGTGAGAATACTCAGGCTTTCTTAATCCTTATTATAATTAATGGCGATGAGCGTACCCCTTTTTCCCAGAGCTGGGGGACGTCTAACGTTTTTTCCCGAAAAATTTCCCCACACAAAAGTTATCTCTGGGCCCGCCGTCTATTCCCCAAACCTTCTATCCTTTTAAAGTATATCTCATTTGCATATTCGTTCTGTTTCTCTTTTTGGGTATTGGGATGGAAAATTTTTGCCATTAATCGTGGCCGTCAAAGAACTTGGGGGTTATGTTAAAAAGAAGAACGCAAAACCCCCCGCCAACCCCCCGAAGAAAAAGGGATTTATTTGGGGTTCTCAATCCCCAATAATAAATTACGTCCCCAAAATTTTTTTCCCCTGAATATCTTCGCTTTCAAGTTATTTTTAAAATTTTTAACCTTGAATCCTCATTTTAACTTCTATAATTTATTTTTGACTTTAATTTTCATTATTTCACCCCGGGGGAATTTAAAATTTTAAATATTCAACAATTTTAAATTTAAACCGTGACAATAAATTTTTATTCCATTAACTAGGCCAACATTAATAATTGCTGTTTAATTTTTGGTTCCTCTAAACTTTTACATATATACTTTAAAAGTAACTATACACTTAAATTTTCTAGAACTTTTCCTGGGTGCGCAGACCCAAATTTTTCATCCATCATCATTTCATAGGGGAGCGGGAAATTTCCTGCTCCATTTTTTCCGTGTTGGGGGTTACATATCATCTATTGATATTATTTTCGGGGTCTTTTCCCCCTGAAATGAAAAACTCTCTGAGTTACTTTGTCCAATTTTTATGTTTACATAATACCAATAAGTTTCAAAATTTTTTTATGCATTACATTTTAAATTTGTAAATCACAATAAATTTTCATTTCCTTTCCCTACATCTGGTTCCAAAAAACCCCCAAATTTTATCCCCCAGCGTTTTAATATTATTGTTAATTCCCCCGGACTACGCCGCTTTCCCCCCTAACCCAGATGCCTCATAAAGGGAACAATACAACCACATATATATAAAATTTTTATTATAAAATTACAAAAAATTTTTCAATAAACCATTAAAACAAAAAACCCAAAAGGGGGTTGTAAAATCTAAAGGTCATACATCAAGCAAACAAATGTGATAAAATTGTTTTCTCCAAAAAGAAAAAAAAATTTTTAAACCCCCAAAAGTCAAAAGTTAAAAAAATAAATATACACTCAAGTGTCAACTTTTGCTTCTTATAATTTTTAAACACCCCCCGGGAGACATCTTTTTTTTGCAAAAATTTTTCCCAAACCCAAATTTGTTGGAAAAAAAAAAAATGAAACAATAAAAACCTGATTTTTATTTGCCCCCATATTGAATTTCCCAAATGACGGGGTGCTATCACTTTTTTTTCCCTTTTTCTTATTCCTTGGCTGCATTGGAATTTTTTGATGATTTGTAGGGCTTGTAATCTCCTTGTCCGCTCTTTTTTTAGGTCTTGCTTCCGGCCCGGTCTGGACTCTTGATCCTTTCTCATGCGGGGGGCCTTGGGAGTAGTTCTTTTCCATCTGGAACTTCAGTTTTTCCCCGTCTTGTTCTTTTCCTACTTATATAAATAGTACTGGATGACAATGGTTTTTTGTTAATATTATTGTTTTCCCTTTTTTGGTGCCTTTTTCCTCTGTGGTCCACTTCCCCCCGGATCCATATGATTTTTTTCTTTCCCCTTATCGAATTTTCCCTTTTTTATTTTTCCTGTCGTTCTTAAATGAACTAGGAAGCGATTACCAGTGATGGGGTTTATCGGTGCTATCTGTTTTTTTATTTTTGTTTTGTTTGGGGATTAACCCCTTTTTCCCCCCAACCTTAAGTTTCACCGCAGATTTTTTCTTTCCCAAAATTGTGCCCTCTTTCCCCAATTTTTTGGTGTACTTTTTCCCGGAAGTACTAGTTTCCTGACGTGATCTGATACTATTTGGGCTACCTGTTCTAACTCGACCTCGTCACATTTCCTATGAAGATAATTTTTTTTTGATAAACCAACCGTTAATTTTTTTCCGATTTCCATATTACAAATTATTGTTATTTCTTACTTCTAATACCTATGGGGGTCCTTCAAATTTTTTTTTTTAAATTTCCCAGATTTTATTAGCTGTTTTGGAACCCCAAAAGGGTGTTTTTCCCTTAAAAGACCCAATCATTTACCTTAATTTGTATATTTTCTTCTTCGTCTATTTTAATATCTTTCCCATCTTTCCTGTTTTTTTTCGTACTTAGCCCCCCTTCCTGAAACCCTTTTTTTATATTTTTCCCTTTTAATTTGAACATTCAGAAATCATTACTAATTTTTGAAATGGGGGGAATCAATTTTTTGACCCAAAAAAAATTTTGGGAGGTGATTTTCCCCTTGTTTCATTCACCGCCGTAAAAAGCGTAAAACAAACTCAAGTAAAATTGACCCCAAGTATCGTGTTGATCATTAACATAATTTGGAAAACATTTTTTACTATATCTCGATTAACTCTTTTTAGTCCGATTTGTTTTTTGGTCTATATGCAACAGTCTTCAATGCCTTTATTTAAACTTTTTACTTAAGTGCTCAAAAAATTTTGGATATAAATTGGGGGCCATTAAAACCATTAATTTTTTTGGGCTCCAAAAAGCGATATAAAAATTATCAAAAAAAATCCGCTATTATACGAGACGAGGCCTTTTTAAAAGGTATAATTTCAGCCCATTTGCTGAAATGATCGGTTTTTCCAAAATATAGCGATTACGTCTTACCCTCGATATAGGGTAACGGGCCTAACAAATCTAACGTCACTATCTTATTTTTGGGTAATTTGATATAATTTGGGTTTAATCGACCAGCTGGTAACGCGTTTTTTTTTGTTATTAACTTGGCACATATGGCATGTAGAGACATATTGATCAATGAATTTTCTCATGTACGGAAAAAAAAACGTCCCCCAATTTTTTTGGGTACGTTTTTAAAACTTCCCAAGTGTCCCATTTCTGTCATGAAATTTTCATTTTTCATTCCTTAAAAATTTTTTGGGAAAGTGTACCCCGGGATTTCACCCCAACGACGTTGCGGGTTTTGCATAAATAACAAGCCTTCAATTTGACGGAAATCTTTGGGGCCACCCCAATTTCGTTGCATTAACCGGTTATCTTCCGGGTTTTTTAAATATCTATAGATATGACCTAATTCCCGGGTCATTTTTTTTGTTCTTTTTATTAACTGTTCCCCGAAATAAGTACAAATTCCCCCGATTATGGCAAATTTAAATTTTTTTTTCTCCCCTTATACTTTCCACATGATTTTTTTGATAAAACATTAACAATATTTAACTTCATTTCTGACCCATTAACCGCAAATTCCCCCTTTTTCTACCTTATTATCTTCAACCAGCGAATCTTGAATTTTCCCAAAGATTTCGATCAAAATAAAAAAAAAATCTTTGATCTACCCTTTTAAAATCAATACCGAGAAACCCTGGGTATTCCAAACTTGTCAACACCTTGGGAAAAGACCAAGTTCTTTTAAATTGTCTGATGCGAAATTCAATTCCCCACAATCCCCATGTTTTTGGGATTTCGAAACCCCGTGCTGTTTTTACCTGGGCTCCCCGATTTTTTAAATTTTCTTATAAAAAATATTTTCTATATACTTCTTCCGATATAAATGATTTATCTGGTTTTGGTGTCCCATTGGGCTTTCAAAAAAAGTTTTATTTAATAAAATAGGAACGTGGGAAGTTCTACGGGTGATATACAAACGGGAAAAAAGTTTTAATTTTTTCTTTCCGATACTTTTTGAGGTTGATCTTTAACTTTTACAATATTTACTCGTCCCCCTTTTCATCCTATCGCCTCATTAAATTTTCACTCGAACCCCTATTTCACGGTCCCCTATTAAAATTATCATTTCGCCATTTCGAAATTGGTAACCCCTGTTGTTGAATCTCCAATCACTATTCTGAAATCTTTCCCCGAAACCCCTATTACTTTTACGGCTTTCTCATAAAAATCATTTCTACCGTTATTTGGTCTACGTCCCCCTTTAAATTCCTCCCGTTTCTACCATTAGCATCAAAATTAGACCCCCTATGGGGTTTTGACCCCCCGTCTTTCTACATTATCATTATTCTTTATCCCTTTTTTTAAATTTTTAAAAATACCTCCCGAATTTAGCTAAGACTTCCAAAAGTTGTACCGTGTTTCCCGCGGATTGCGCACTTCCATGTAGTCCTGGGTCTGTGGTTCGAGTCGAACAAAAAAAGTGATCCCCAATTTTGCCTCAATCCCCCAGTTCTAAATTTTTCTTTTTTAATAAAAACGTAAAACAAAGTCAGTGGGGTTTCCCGATTTCTTCCCCGCTGTGAAGCAAAAAAATTTAGCTTCCAATTTTTTTTTATTTTTTATTGGGGAAAAAACTTTCGCTAATTCAGCCTTGAGCTGCGCGAAACCGTGGCTGTATTTTTTCACTAACCCGATCCAAACATTGAGTACCAATCTTGGGGCCTTCCCCCGAGATGACTTTTTTAAGTAAGCCAGTGTTTCTCCAAAGTGGGGGGCGCCCCCGGGGGGGGCGATACCCCCTTAGGGGGGGCGGATATTTGAAAATAAAAAAATTTAAAAAAAAATTAATTTACTCTGGAATGAATTAAAAAAAAATATTTTCAGACATAGTAAAAAAAAGAATTTTACTCTGATATAATTTATAGGGAATATAAAACATTCTCTCCAAAAAAAAAAAAACTTCTTCAATACCTAATTAGCTATCTTTTTATCCAAAAACGATATAAAAAAACTTTTTTTTTTATTTGCTGTAATCTCATGATGAGTGATTTTTACTGCTCTTTCAGATAAAAACAAATCCCAGACGCAGAATCGAAAAATTTAGGAACATAAAATTCATCACGGGATTTTTTTTGAAATACTGCACATCATAGCTGTAGTCTTTTTTTGCTGATAATCTCTTGTTTGACCTTATAAGTTATTGGTACAGTTAGTTATGACCCTCTCTTATGTGTTTGTTTTCATTTAGGAAAGATGTAAGTAATGTATTTATTTCTGTGTTGCGCTTTTTTCCATGCAAAAGAGTTTTATGATACTTGAAAAATCATAGAGAGCACTTTGAAGGATTACTTGGCCAAGACTTTTAAACCTGAAGTGGTCGCTTGGGACACCTGAACCACAAAATCGTTAATTCTGGCGAAACTGTTTTTTTGTTACCAAAGAAAAAATTGAAAAGTTCTGGAAGAGTAGAAGTTTACTTTCTCTTGATTAAATTATTCACTGGAATCACGATTTGTATCGTTCAATAAAATAATTATAAAAAAAAGGATTGGGTGACTCAAACACCCCGTGACCCTAATGCTTTGTATCAGGTGTTTTTCTGCCCCCGGGATAAAACATTTTGAAGTCTTCTCCTTTTTAAAAATTAAAATAACACTATTATTCTTCATTGGGAATTTTTATATTATTTTTCATTGTTTAACATTAATTCTAAATCTAATTCTGTGAGGCTTAAACTTACACAGTTCACTTAAAACTAATTATAATATGAGCATTCATTTTGGGAAATATCATTTTACGTTTTCGTAAACATTTGTCGCGCATTTGGGTTTACTCTCCTGACAATTCAGCTATATATCAAAAGGATGTTTTAGTTTTTAAAAATGAACTCGTTCGAAGAGCAGTACTTCAACAATTTTAATTTTTAATGCATCAGTGCTGCACAAGTTATTTTATAACTAATTTATAAATACTAAATTAAGAGCAAGTTTAATAAGTTTTAGCGACTTCCATGGGCTTTTTCTTGCAGAGGAAGGTTTTTAAAGGAAGGTTTACGATTAGAAATTGATACGCTGAGTACATTTTCTATATTTGGCTGAGATCTATATTTTGTCTTGAAAGCAGCTACCGCATTTTACAATCTGTTCCAATTTAAAAATTCGAGCAAAAAATAAAATATATATTACTTAAAAGTTACATATATAAAATTTAATATACTTATTTTATTAATTTGTACGGTTTATAATTAAGATCGTTTTGTAGCTTTAGCTTCAAAGTGCATAATTATTGCATTCAGTACATTATTATTGTATAAGGGGGGCGCGATAAAAATTATGATTGAAAAGTGGGGCGCCAGTATTGAAAGTTTGAGAAGCACTGAAGTAAGCACATGACAGATTACTTGGGATTTCAAGTAACTGTATTTGGTTATCTATTGTTTCAAGGAACTCTGTAATATTCTCCGACCTTGAAAAATACATTTCAGGTAATGCACTAAATCCACCCGCATTACCTAACCCAGAATTACTGTAGTTCGGGCGCCATTGAGACATAGCCATCCTGCGATAACTATGTCTTACGCGATCCGCGTAAGCTAGAGGTGTGGGATTATCTAAAAGATGAGACATTTTGGATTCTTAACACAACTTTTATTAAGAATAACTTAAATTACTTAATTCTAAATAACAACTTTTTTAAGTGAGAATAAGCCACCAATTAAACTGAATATTCAAATCAGATCGCACAACTAGATCACTTAGCTTAATTATATTTATTTAACTGTCTAATCTAACTTCCTATACAAAATATTACCTTTTATAGAGTCACCTTCCTTCCTAAGTTGAAGATATTCCTATTATGTTATTTGTAGGTGAGAATACTCAGGCTTTCTTAATCCTTATTATAATTAATGGCGATGAGCGTATACTTCTTCCAGAGCTGTAGGACGTCTAACGTTTATTCCGAACAATTCCACACTAAGTTATCTCTAGGCTTGCCGTCTATCTCACCAAACCTTCTATCCTTTTAAAGTATATCTCATTTGCATATTCGTTCTGTTTCTCTTCTTGGTATTGGGTTGGAAAAGTTTTGCCATTAATCGTGGCCGTCAAAGAACTTAGGAGTTATGTTAGAAGAAGAACGCGAGAGACGTCACAACCCCCTCCAAGAAGAAAAACGTGATTTATTTAAGGGTTCTCAATGCCCTTAATAAATTACGTGCCTAAATTTTATTTCTGAATATCTTCGCTTTCTAAGTTATATTTAAATTTTAACCTTGAATCCTCATTTTAACTTCTATAATTTATCTTGACTTTAATTTTCATTACTCATCATAGAATTAAATTTAATATTCAACTTAATTTTAAATTTAAACTCGTGACAATAAATTTTATTCCATTAACTAGGCCAACATTAATAATTGCTGTTTAATTATGGTTCACTCTCACTTTTTACATATATACTCTTAAAGTAACTATACACTTAAATTTTCTAGAACTTTTCCTGGGTGCGCAGACCCAAACTTTGCATCCGTATCATCATTTCATATGGAGCTGGAATTTCTGCTCCACTTTTTCCGTGTTGAGGTTACATATCATCTATTGATATTATTTTCAGGGTCTGTCGCCCTGAAATGAGTGCAGGATGTGTATTTTTAGGGACATATTACAGCCCAAATTTTTATAAGATGTTATAAGATCATGAACAATATCACGGTAATTTTCCGCCTTTAGATTTCCCAAAAATCTGTGAGTTACATTTTTGAATGCTTGCCAAGATGCGTTCTCCAGTGGATTTAATAGTTCCTCAAACTTCTCATCATGTATTAGTGATCGCATTTGTGGACCCACAAATATCCCTTCTTTAATTTTTGCTTCACTAATTTTAGGAAACTTCTGTTTTAAGTACATGAAACCAGGAGTATTACCCATGGCTTTCACTAAATTCGTCATTAATCCTAGTTTGATATGTAACGGAGGTAGATACACATTTTTAGGATTACACAATGCTTCATATTTCACATTTTTCAGTCCAGGAAAGAATGATTCGCGTTTAGGCCATTCTTTTCTGATGTAATGGTTTTTTCTGTCCCTACTATCCCAAAGACACAAAAAACAACAGTACTTTGTGTAAACAAGCTGCAGACCAAGAATAAGTGCAATTTCCTTCAAATCACCACAAATATTCCATTCATACACTGCATATTGAAGTTTTGCCGATATAAATTGAAAGTTTTCATATGTCTCATTCATACTAGCAGAGGGAGTCACAGGTATTGATGGGAATTTATTTCCATTATGCCAGTGCTTCTCAAACTTTCAATGCTGGCGCCCCCCTTTTCAATCACAATTTTTATCGCGCCCCCTTATTAATTAATAATGTAGTGAATGCAATAATAATGCACTTTGACGCTAAAGCAATAATACGCGATCTTAATTATAAACCATACAAATAAATAACGTAAGTATTAAATTTTGTATATGTTGCTTTTAAGCAAAAAAAAAAAAAGTAATAGGATAATTATTATGTTATTTTTCCTTTCTCTAATTTTTAAATTGAACAGATTGCAAAATGCGGTGGCTGCTTAGAAGACAAAATATAGATATCAGCTAAATATAGAAAAATAACTCAGAGGGTCAATTTCTAATCATAAGCATTCCTTTTAAAAACTTTGCTTTCCAAGACAAGCCCATGGAATTCGTTAATACTTATTAAACTTGTTCTTAATTTAGTATTAATTAATTAGTTATAAAATACTCTGTGCGGCACTGATACATTAAATGTATACCGGCTGAAGTGACCGCTCTTTGCACGAGTTCATTTATAAGAAATTAAAACATTATTGATAAAATAGCTGAATTGTAAGGAGAGTAAAGCCAAGTGACCGACAATGTTTACAGAAATGTAAAATGATTTTTTTTAAATGATTGCGTCAATTATAATTAGTTTTAAGCGAATTGTAATTTTAAGCCTCACAGAATTAGAATTTATAATTGATGTTAAATAATGAACAATAATTTAAAATTCAGATGAAGAATAATTGTATTATTTTTAATATTTAAAGCGAAAAGACTTCAACATGTTTTAACCCGGGAGCAAGCGCGTACTCGATACGGCTGAGCAGGGTTATTGAGTCACACCAATCCTTTTTTATATATATATATAATTATTTTATTGTACACGATACAAATCGTGATTCCAGTGAATAATTTAATTAAGAGGAAGCAAACTTACCTACTTTCCAGAACTTTTCAATTTTTTCTTTGGTAACAATTAAACCGTTTTGCCAGAATTAACGATTTTGTGATCTGTGTGTCCCGCGCGAACCACTTCCGGGTTAAATGTCTTGGCCAAGTAATCCTTCAAAGTGCTCTCCGTGATTTTCCAAATATCATAAAACTCTTTTGCATGGGAAAAAAGCGCAACACAGAAATAAATACATTACTTACAACTTCCCTAAATGAGAAACAAACACATAAGAGAGGGGTCATAACTAACTGTATCAATAACTTAGAAGGTCAAATATAGATTACCCGCAAAAACGGATTACAGCTATAATGAGCAGTATTTCAAAAATAATCACAGTGATGAATTTTTTATGTTCCTAAATTTTTTCTATTCTGGGTCTGGGATTTGTTTTTCTCTGTGTGTGAAAGAGTAGTAAAAATCACTTATCATGAGATTACAGCAAATAAAATAAAAGTTTTTTTATTGGTTTTTTGGATCAAAGATAGCTAATTAGGTATTGAAGAAGTTTTTATTTTTGAGATGACTTATATCGCCTATAAATTATATCAGAGTAAAAGTGCATTTCTTACTATGTCTGAAAGTATTTTGTTTTATTTCATTCCAGAGTAAATTAATTATTTTTTTAAATCTTTTATATTCGATATGTTCGCGCCCCACAGTTTGAGAAACACTGCATTATGCAGAAGCATTGCTTTTAAACTTGCTTTGGAGGAATCAATGAACAAGCGCCATTCTATAGGGTTATGTTCAATACCAAATGTCTCCATAAGAGAAGAAATGTCATTACAAAACACTAAGCCATTTTCTTCAGAAAAATAGTCTTTACATTGAGAATGTGACGACTACGATAAGTACATATCTTTGTATTCTTTTGAAGAAGATTCCATCCTTTTAGCCGGGAACCAATAATTTCAGACTGTATTTTGGATAACTTTAAATCTCGTATGAGATCGTTAAGATCTTCTTGAGTCAATAAATGAGGCTCAGATGAACAGCTTAGTTCAAAAGTTGTATCAACACAAACTGTTTCTTCTTCTTCCTTACTTCTATTGGAATCTGAGCTCTCTTCATCTAATGTCACATGTTCTGGAGGCTTTGATATGAGCAATTCTTCGCTGTGTGAAAGTGGTCTCATTGCAGATTGCAAGTCAGGGTACACCACTGTATATTTTGATTTTGACGCGTAATTCCTTTAATGTTTGTTAAGCAGAAATAACAGTCAGAGGAGTGATTTTTGGGTTCCTCCAAATCATAGGGATAGCAAATGGCATGTGGCGTGTGTCATTCTTCCATGCAGTAAGAAGCCTAGTACACGACAAACAACAGATATGTTGGGCCCATGTCCTTGTTTGGTCCCCCACTTTACACCCAAAATAAAGTAATATAATATACTAATGGAATAAGGTTTCGCCTTTGGGACTTGAACGTCACTTCACATGTATAACAAAAGTTGTTATGATGATTTAAACAAGCTCTATGCATTTTGTAACTAACAACTAATTAAAAGAAATAAATTTGTAAATATGTAACATACAACAATCCAGACACAAAGCACTCACAATTACGTGTTTACTGGTTCACTACTATCTCACAATTGACATCGTTCTAATGAACGCATGCTAGTCTAGACCATGTCTGTGCCATTCTGTTGTGTCTGGTGCCAAAGTGTCTGTACATGTCTAAACTTGCATAACAGTAACAATGATGCCAGGCTCACCAGGTTCCATCACATTTACAATGCTCTAGGAGTTTTTATTTTACAATGGACAAATGGTCGTTTATTAAAAAAATATTTAAAAACATAAATTGAAATTAAAATTTGTAAAAAAACTGTGGGTGATGGAGAAATTCCGAATACATATTTGAAAACACGATAAAAAACTGCATTAAGTACAACTATTGGTACTCATGAGACAAAAATCGTGTTAACCAGTGTAATCATTTTTCTAAATTTAAGATAACATAGTTTTCTATTTAACGTCAATCAGGGAGCAAAATTTGTCAATTAGGAAACAAACTCTAAAATTAAATTTCTTTGCTATTATTAAGAATGTGCAAACTTGCTAATTATAATATGTTTTTAAATAATGAAAGGAAAAGTGTTTTGAAATATAAAATTATTTTGTTGCAGTTTAGGGTAAGAAAAATTATATTTAACTTTTTTAAATATGTAAACTAGCTTATTTAGCTCAATTAAAATCTAATTATAGAATTCTAACCATCATGTTGATAATTTATATACTTATTTATCTTTTGGGCTGTCGCATGACCGAGTTCAGTTATTATCTTAAGTTAGTATAATTTACATTTTTTTTTCAAAAATATCTGAAAGTCTGCTAATTGGATCAAAAAATTACTGCCTATAATTAGTAATTTAATACTCGCTCATATCCAAGGCATAAAAATCAAAATATTCCCCTGGGGGAAAAAAATTCTATTCATTGTTCATTTATAAAGAGAATATGTCATTTTCCCCCAAGAGCAGAGGTTTCCTAATAGTAAATTAAATATTTCTTAGCCAGCTCAGACCAATCTTTTTTCCAAAGATTACTCTATGTATAGAATATATTACGGCTTAAATTAGTCAAGGCTTGAAGGCTTTATTATGATGGTGAGAGCCAATTGGAAAGTTCACAGTGATTTATGTGTCATCTTCGTGATTTGACTATGCTTGAAAATCACGAAAGTGGCTGTTGCTAGCTACCAATGTGGCACTGCTAAATCAATAAATTATTTGTTTAAATTAACTTCGGACTAAATTTTAAATTTGAATATTTGAATACTGATTTCATTCTTTCAAACTAAGGTTAGAGAACAAGGAGGATTATTCTTGCAAGCTTCCATATCACATGACATACAGATTTCAGTACACTTTCAAATATGTGGAATGAAAATAGGGAGAGGTAGGCCTAAATGCGGCGGGATGCCGACAGTA
The DNA here is from genome assembly GCA_019973955.1 of Trichonephila inaurata madagascariensis. Classification (NCBI taxonomy): domain Eukaryota; kingdom Metazoa; phylum Arthropoda; class Arachnida; order Araneae; family Nephilidae; genus Trichonephila; species Trichonephila inaurata. The sequence goes on from BMAV01020839.1 coordinate 75,332, forward strand.
AAATTAACGTCGATAATACTCACGAGAGAGAAATAAAACCTTAATCCATAACAAACAAATATTTATTATGATTAACATAGGTAAACACACACAACAATAACAAATTAACAATGAATTTAAAGGTAAGTAATATTAGACAAAGAGGCACTTTAAGCAATGAGACACTTTCGACGACGGAACGACTGGGAGAGTACGTCCGCTCGGTATGAGAAAACTCGTAGAAGTGATGAGTTGTAGGGGGCGCGACAATAGCGGGGGTGTACAAGGTACAAACATCCCGGCCCCTATTGAAATACTTATTTCAGCATTTGCATGTATACAAACAAATTTTAGTATATGAAACATGATTACAAAAAATTAATGTGCAGGCATATTCACTCAAATTTACATACACACAAACATGAGCTATTACACAATATAAATGAATAATTAAAGTTAAATAAAAAAAGAATTTAAAACACAGCACAAAATAATAATAAAGAATGAAAGAAAATACATTTATCAGTTAAACAAATCAAATATAAATGCAAAATATAATGGTAGTAATATATGAATGACAAAAGTTATAATTATAAATACACATTTTCATTCAATTGGCAAGATGCAGATATCTCTGATATTTCTTTTAATTATTTTTCCATCAGGGAGTTTAAGATTAACATCTCTTATTTTGTTGTCATTACCATAAAAAACTTCTAAAATTCTACCAGTAAGCCATTTGGTACATGAAGTGATTCATTCTTAAGTCCAGAGTACCTATTTCAACATTATTTTTACTGAATCTCCATTTGCTCCTTTCTTGTAAAATATTTAAATAATTTCTTTTCCAAACTTTCCATATCTGCAGGAAAGCCAATTAACTCTTTGCCATCTGGTTAATCTATTTTCTTTAACATTAATTAATTGGGGCTCTACAATAGCCGTAACAGGTCGACCAATTAAAAAGTGACCAGGTGACAAAGTTTCAAAATCATCAAAATCGGATGAAAGTGGTGATAGGGTCTCGAATTTAAAACAGCTTCAATCTCGGCAAGTAAAGTAATAAACTATTCAAGAGTCAAGTTTGAATTTTCAGCTACACGTTTTAAATGAGTTTTAAAGGACTTAACACCTGAGATTCCCATAAACCACCAAAAATTTTGAGACCTTGGAGCAATGAAATCCTAGTCTATATGTTCGCCATTAAAATATTTAATTAATGTTTCATCAGGAGCTTAACTAAATCATGCAATTTTTTTAATTCAATATTTGCTCTCTTACAAATGTTTTCCCATTATCGGAAAACACATCTTAGAGCTCTTGCCTCTTCTTCCGAAAAATCTTTTCAAGCAGGCAATGAAAGCTTTAGAAGTAAGGTCAGAGACAAAATCCAAATGAATTGCTTTAGTTTCTAAGCATACAAATATTGAAACATATACTTTATAAAGAGCTCCTTTACGTTGATTTTTAAATTTAACCATAGATGAACTACAAAAATTGACTCCACAATTATTAAATGGATATGAGGAAGTAACCCTTTCTTTGGGCAAATCACCCATTAATTGATTGGATAAAATGGGTTTGCTTTTAAAACAAATGACACAATTATTCACAACTTGGCGTGTAAGATTTCTGCCATTAAGTGGCCAATATTTTTGACGAACATGATATAGCAAATTATTTGAACCAACATAAAGGTATTTTACATGATAATATTTTATGATCATTATAAAGTTACATGTTTACTAGGTAATACAATAAGATATTTTTTTATTTTTTGATAAAGGTGAACTTTGTAGTCTTCCGCCTAATCTAATAATATTATTTTCATCAACACAAAACAGTTTAATGCAGATAACTTACTGCTACGATGAACTGGCTCACCTCTCAGGAGGTTTTTTTATTTCATTACTAAATTCTGCTTTTTGCACTGCCTTTATGAGCGAAAGTTCGGCTGGATTGATCTCCTTAAGAGACAAAGGACCCGAAACTCGTTCATTTTTTAAAGATCAGGCGTTCAGCAGGAATCTGAAAATAAAACTAATTACACGGATTAATTTACAATAATAATTGGTAATGGAAATGATATGGTTACATAAATCAAATTCACTGGAGAGCAATAAGTTTTGGGATCGAGGAATTATTTTAAATTCCTTTTTCAATTCACAGTCATTAATTTTCTCTAAAAGTTCAACATTTGTAAAAATAGAAGGACCAGGACCTTTCCACCACAAAGGGGAGTTCATTAAATTTGAAACATTTAAACCTCTGGACACGATTATTAAACCTCTGCAGGATTATTTTCAGAAGAGAAATATGATGCCATGAAAAGTTAACAGTTAACTCTTGCATTTTTGCAATTCTATTAGCTACAAAGGTTTTGAGCAGGTGAGGTGAAGTCTTAATCCAGCTTAATGCAATAGTAGAATCTGAGAACAGAATTACTTGAGAGAGGTTCATTTTTAAGACGTTTATAACCTTTCTTACTAGCTTGGAAAGTAGAAGGCATGCTGATAGCTCTTACCTGGGAATGGTTAAAGTCTTCAGAGGTGCTACTCTTGATTTGCTGCACAGAAGTTGACTATGACGGTCAACGTTGTTTTTAATCACAGAAACATAAGTAACAGCACCAAATTCCTTCTCCGACGCATCACTAAATCCATAGAGAATTATGCTTTCTAGATTTTCCAATAGAGTAAATCTTTGAATTTTCAGCTTTTCCAGCTGGTAAAATTGCACAAAAGAAGCCCTTTCTGCGGCAACAGGAACAGGAAGTTTCTCATGCCATTCCAATTTTAAGAGCCATAATTGCTGCATGAAAAATTTGGCTTTGCTGTTAACACGTCCTAGGAGACCAAGTGGGTCGAAAATACATGCGATTTGGGAGAGCACATCTCTCTTCGTAAAGATATGATTGGTCGAAGGAGAACTTTAAAACAAAAGGTGTCAGATGAACTATTCCACAAAACACCCAAGGTTTTTGTGATACTTTCTTCAGATGATTAACCGAAGTGTAGATCAGGGAAATCATTCATGGAATGTGAAAAACACTATTTGTGCAGGGACATTCCTGCGCTTTTAAATAGCTGAGTGAGTTCAGTTATTAGTGATTCCAGTTCATTTAAACTGGAGCAAACACTTAAGATGTCATCCAAATAAACGTCATGTAGGACGATGTCAGATGCTTTGGGAAAAATTTCCCTTTCATCAAGCGAAAGTTGCTTTAACACTCGTGTGGAAAGGTAACGTGCAAGAGTAGTTTCATATGTTTTACATTTTTAAATTAAAAAATTTGGACAGGTTCATTCAGACCTTTTTTTCAAAGATTTTTTTAAAAATGTCTCTGATGGGGATGAATCTTTATTTACCTAAACATATGACTAATGTCACAGCTGAAAAAATAGGCATGCTTTCTGGCACGAAGCATTATAGAAAATAGATCATCTTGATCGCCTTTACACAACACATCATTAAGAGAGATATCAAGGTCAGTTTTTTGCAAGCCGTTAAAAACCACTCTTAAGGGACGAAAGTGGTTCCCTTCTCTAAGAACACCGTGATGAGGTAGAAAGAATCCTTCTTCTCATGTTATATCATCTATGTTTGTGATCTCTTCCATGTGATCTAAACTGAGATATTCTTCGATGAATTTTGTATAAAGATAATTTAATTTATGATCGCACAGTCTAGGAGTCTCCATAATTGATCAAGGCGTTTAGAAGCAATTGATCTGGAATCCCCTAAATTAACATTTTCCTGGATATTTTCCTTGAATGGTAGAGAAACAGAATATCTGCCACAAGGTTTTCTAAAATATGTTTTTTCAAAGTGTTTTTCGCAGTAAGACAGTTCATCACTAATTATAGGTTGCTCTTCAAAAATATTTTCTGTTTCCCAGAAAGAGCGTAAAGTTTTATCTAAAGTGTTCCAACCTTTAGAAAGAAAACAATGTTTAAAATAACACGGTTCGTCGATGTACGATCCCGTGACAACATAACCAAATTTGGAATCAATTAATCTAAAATTACTATTTGAAACTCGAATTTGTTTTGTTCCAAAGATATCGAAAAAGTGTTCACTGCCAATCAGGCACGAAATTTCAGATGGCTGGTTAAATCTTCATCAGCCAGAACAATTCCTTGGTGAATGACTAAATCTGAAATATAATAATTTATTTTTGATGGATGCATTTTTATTATTTATGTAGTAAGAAACATTTTAACAATTAAATTAAATGCTCCATCCGAATTGGAAACAGACACCCTTGCTAGATAATTTATTTTTACTGAAGAGTTATTCAAACCTTGAACAGTATAAAATCCGTTTTTATTTTGTCTAATCCTAAACGTTCAGCTGCGTGCAGGGTCAGAAAGGAAGAAGCGGAATCGAAGACACATTTTAATTTCAGTCTTCCTTGGTGTCCGTTAACGTAAATAACAGCCGTCGGGAGTAACCCCTTTTCCGACCCCCATGACACACCTCTTTTCGTAGAAGCTAAGGCTATTGCGTTGCTGTAGGGTTCAAAAGCCAACTTTTTCGATGAAGCTTGAAAGACCTTTTCACTTCCCAGGGTGGAAACAATTTTTCCTTTGGGAGAGGTATTTTCGTTTCACACAGCAAAACATTGTGCATTGTGTTTTTATTCTTAGCTCTATATGTAATACAGCTGTAAGAACTGGGACAGTTACTTATATGATTAGGTGATAAGCAACGTTTACAGATGTGGTTATTTCTTACAAATTCTTTTCTTTCTTGTATGGAAAGATTTTTAAATCTAATGAATTTGTACAACGGGGGAGAGGAATTGCACTCAGTAAATAAACACGCTTCATTTTTTTCATGCTTTGCAAGAAATGTTTTTGAATTGGTGGAATTTTCCATAGTTGGAAAGTAAGTATTTTTATAACTTACTGGGATATTTTTTGTACCGTGGTCGGTTTTACGAATAGATTCTTATTGGATGCATCTAGTTTCTAAAAATGAAAAGAAATCATGCAAACTAGGAACTTCTGTTGTTTTTAGATTTAGTTGGAATCGTCTTTGCGATTCCCTATCTATTTTGGAGTTTAACATATGCAATAAAATAGCATCTGAGAGAACATTTGAATTCATCCTTAGGTTTTTTAAGAAGCGCAAGTGACTACGCACCGTATCAATAAGAAATCATAATTGAGCAGGATTTTCTCTTTGTATTTTGGGCACCGAAAGCTTTTCGTTTATGTGTGAATATCCACAAGTGCCCATTTGTTTTCATAGCGATTTATTAATGCTTCCATAAGTGACTCAAATGAATATTGATCACTTTGAATAAGCGAAGCATCATTTTTTAGCGCACTTTTTAAATAACATAATTTTTCAGTGTTGTTTAAAGAATGGTAAATTTTCCAATTACATTCATAAATTGACTTTCAAACAGTTCGAACTCTTGAAATTTTCCACTGAAGGTGCGCAGAGGTAAGTCCGGTAATTTGATCTTGTTTTTAATTATCTCATTATCATTTGTAGAATTTGTCTTTTTAAATTGAGATAAGATAATTTGAATTCTTACCTCCAGTTGAGTTTTTGCTTGGAGATCAATTAATACATCCAGGGCATCTTTGAGGTCTGTGTCATCAGGAAGGGTAAAATAGGAATGTTTCAGTTGACTTAGTTCTATAATCTCTTTGTGTGTGTGTGTGACGGTACTTAATTTATTATTCAAAATTATAAAGTTCGCGTTTTCGTAAGTAATATTAGACAAAGAGGTGCTTTAAGCAATGAAACACTTTCTACGACGGAACGATTGGGAGAGTACGTCCGCTCGGTCTGTAAAAACTTGTAGAAGTGATCAGTTGTAGGGGGCGCGACAAGCGACAATAGCGGGGGTGTACAAGGTACAAACATGGCCTTAATTAAAATTATTTGCTGTCAAATGGTGAATTCATTCGGCTAATTTTTACATTTTTATTAAATAAATTGTATACATTATTTAATTATCATACTTCACTCAAATAAAGTCTTCGGATTTCTAATATATGTCTCAAAAAAATTTGTATTTACTTTTGAGAGAGAGAGAAAAATTCACTACTTCAATTTTTTCGTGATAGAAATGTGAGACATCCAAACCTACTGAACCACAAATGTCTTTTATTGATAATGCAGAATGAACTTTTCTGAGTCAAAAATATTTTTTTCTACTTTTAAAATCTTTTTGTTGCTTTGAAAGGAGTACTATAAAAGTAAATGCATGTAATGTATTTCTGCCTTTTTATTTATATTCTACTTATAGAAAGATTTCAAAAAGATTTCCACCCAAACTCATATACACGCACATATACTGTATATATAAATAAATAAAGGTAAGTTCTTTATAAATAAATAAGGTTTCGAATGACTAAAACGGCAAAAAACAAATTGAAAAAAACTATCTTCCGTTCTTGCATTGCGCTTAAAGTTTTAAAAAATGATGAACATTTGCTATTTTTGTCATTATTTAACTCTAATCAATATTGGAACAGTATTATATTAAATGTGAGGATTAAGATATGTTGAGCAGGAAAAAAAATATATACTATAAATTCACAATATTTATTCTTCAAACAAAAATCTCAAAACTCTAATTTTTTTTCTAAAGTAGCACTATCATGTAATTATATTTTAATGTACTTTGTTAAGCGAAACTTAAACATAAATTATAAGCATACTTTTATAATTTCGAATATTTTTCACACTATACTATAATTTTTAAAACGAATTCAAACAAATATAGATTAAAAATAAATTTTCAGAAAATTCGAGTAGACACGTGATAAAACTATGTCCTTATGATAGCCTCTTCTTTTAGCATCTCACAGTTTCAAAATGCTTCGGTTACAAAATTGAAACGGCATTCCACAGATTGGATGTGACAAATGAAGCTTTGAAAATCTACATCCGAGTCATTAAGACCTATGACGCGATCGAAGCTCTCTGTAGCTATTCATAGATTTCATACAACCTCTAACTAAGGGTGTGGTTTTAAGGTTGAACTTTTATTTTCCACGAACTTTTTTTATTGATGTCGTTTCAGGAGCTTGATATTATCATTAACATTGACTCACAAAGATACCAGTACTTTTATGTGTTTATATCTTTTTGGAGTAAAAGAAGTACAAACACATGGAGTTTACATTTTGTAAACCTTGAAAGCTTCACCGAAAGTTTAAAGGTTCCGGGTTTATATATATTTTCTTTGTTTTTTGTCAAGCTTTATTGATACTTTGTGTGCTATTTTCTGTGATTTAAATGGTGCAAAAATAAACTTAAGAAATATAGCTTCAGAAAGCAATTTGTATAACATAAAGAATGGAAATGAAAATTATGTCGCTTACTTATCAAATTTTGTGCATGGAAGGATAAAAATTATTTAAATTATAAATAGTTGCTACTATTTTCTATTTTATTGTATTTTATATTCTTATTTTGAAATTTTGACGTGAGCGAGAAATATTTTAAATTTACAGATTCATATTTTTTTTGTGCTTATAACATTAATTTCCTTATTAATTTGTTTTAAAATACTCTGATAAGTTAAATAAATTAGAGAATTATTTTTTTTTTATTTTTCAAAATTTTAAGAGGGCGTGGAAGATAATATTTTTGTTTGTTGCTCTTGTCATTTTATTCAGCAACCAAGCGTTGTACTTAGAAAAATCAAAATTGTATAATGATCGAAAAAAAGAAGGAAAAATGGGATTATACTAAAATATACCTTTGAACATGCTTAAGAGTAGTCGGCACCTATACCGACAATGTTAAATTGAGCTTTTTTAGGAACCAGTTTCTCAAACTGTGAAATATAAAATTCAAATTTTGACTGTGTATTATAGTTATATTTTTATATCATACAGAAGCTAATTTTTTTAAATGCATAGTTTTAATTTTTTCAGAAACATTCAACGGAAAAGTATCACTCTGAATTTTTTGAAAATTGTCCTTTTTTTACGATAACTGCTCTTTAGCAAAATATTTTGGGAAAATCTCCAAAAAATTAACTCGAGTATATATAGTGACATATCAATTTTATGTAGTAAAAATTGCCTGCGCATTTATTCAGTAAGTTCTGAGAAAATGGTACACGCAGTTTGAAAACAATCATTTTGAGAAAATTGCATTTTTAATATAAATAGTCTCTTCATCAGAAAAATAATGAATTAAAACATTTATTTGTCCTATTTCATTAAACATTATTATCTTCTTAATTTATTTTGAGCAAAATAGGAAACAAAAAAGTCTTAAAATGGCCAGAAAATACATACATAGTATTTTTCATTTTTTGTTCAACAAGATATTTTGTAACATTTACATCAATTTTCCCAAATTTGTATCAATGTGTAAAGAACTTTTACCTTTGTTGCATTACAAATATCAAAGTTGACCATAAAACATCATAAATATAATGTAAACATGTATCAATAAGTAAAAGTAATGATTTAGGAATATGTGATTTTACGACATTGCGAAAGGTTTCATTATGGATTTGTATGTTCATATGCAAACACAATTTCTAAAAGTTTCAAAATTTTCTCTTAACTGTACAAAAGATTTCTCAAAAATTCAAAAATAAAGCTAGTTTTTATGTTTTAAACTTGAAATTTATGTATTTTAACAAGCTTCTCGCAATGACAAAAAACCTTACACATTTGACACATATAATTAGGTACCTTTTGCTGAAAAATCTTTGGATATTAAAGCTTAAAAACTAGTCTGAATAATAAATAAACATTAATGTTTGCAATGAAGTGAAATATATTGTTTAGTTTTTTAAAAAACATTCAGTATGAAAGTATCACTATGAACTTTTAAAAAAATTAAATTTTTTGTCACGATATATGGTCTTTAGCCAAATATTTTGGAAAAATACCAAAAATCTCGCATCAGTATATATAGTTACAAATCAGTAACATAAGGAGGAAAAAAATTCATGTGCATTCATATATTAGATTCTGAGAAAAAGGTACATGCTGTTTTAAAAATATGATTTTTGAGAAAATTTCATTTTTACTATAAATATCACTTCATCACAAAAATAATAAATTATAACATGTATTTGTCCCATTTTGTTAAACATTAGTATCTTTTAAATGTATTTTTATTAAAATAGAAAACAAAAACATCTTAAAAAGCCCAGAAAATATACACACGGCATTTTTCAGTTTTTGCCTAACGAGATATTTTGTAGCATTTACATGATTTTCCACAAATTCTGTATCAATCGTGAAAGAATTTTCAGTTTCGATGCATTACTTACCTCAAAGTCGGCCATAAAAGATCATTAATTCCTTGTAATAATGTACCATTATGTAAAATCAATGATTTGGGAATATGTGATTATACGACATTTCGTAAGTTTCCATTATGAGTTTGAATGTTAATATACTAACAACTCCCTAAAGTATCAGAATTCAAGTTTCTCTGTATGTTAGACAAGTGATTTCTAACACAGCCACAAGAAGGGTTTTTTAAAAATCTCTAATTAATTTATTTTTATGTATGTAACAAGCTTCTCGCAGCTACATTGACAACTTTTTCTCAGAAACTATTAAACATAAAGACTCAAGATTTCGTCTGTATATTAAATAAACCTTTATCTGTATACTTAAGTGAAATTTTAAAAATAAATTGTCCAGTTTCTTTAATAAAAAAAAAGATAAGTTTTGTATAACATAATTAGGAATTTAATAATAATTATAATTTTATTTATGACATGTGTTTCCTAGTTAAATGCCTTAAAAATATTTCAAAAATTTCACTTCAGTATAAACAAGTATATATCCATGCATGCAATAGGTTTAGGTACTACAAATAATTTTAAAAACAAAAGTTTTAGAGTAAATAGTAATTTTTATAAAAAATATATCCTTTTTCAAAGTAAGTATTCTTTACATGTTAGTAATCCTTGTTTGGTACTCCACAAATATTATGTTTTAAATCTGTTAGTTTATAATTACGCTTCAAATCATTCAAACATTTAACTACAAATCCGCTCCAAAATCTAACAGTTAAACTTGCAGTTATTTTGTTATCTAAAGTTTATTGCGTATAAATAAATAAAAACCAAAGGCTTTGCGACTGTTCAAATGGCCAATATTGTCAATTTTATCTGTCAAAGTGGGCGTGTTCACCAGCTGATCATTTTTTAAAAGTCATTTTAATATACCTCTAATTCATAAAATGACAAAAATTTACTTCACTTGAAAGGTCATGAATTGGATATTTTAGAAATATCAAAATCTCAAATCGATAATCTGAAGATTTTTAGCCTACTGAGAGTTTTCCTTAAGACGAGCACAAAAAGGAACCATGGCATTTGCTCGTTATAACCGAATGCTTCTAATAAACGGGTGTGTGAAAAAGTCATAAAAGTTCTTATCTTCCTACTATATTTATACTTTTTTTTATTCTTGTACAATACAAATGAAGTTAGTTAATTTGCTGTAAACTGTCTTATTGTCTCAATATTTTTTTGTTCTTCAGAGAGGATTCATGGCTCAAAAAACATTGTCATTTGCACTATTGACTTCGAAAACCCTTTAATTTTTTCCGCACACTAAAAGACTATTCAGCATATTGGGAAGTTTAGTTTTAAATTCATCATATCCGCATCACGATCACTTTCACATTACTTTTCCATTAGTTTAGCCTAAATTTCAACAACAAATCCTTAGGAGTAAGTATCTCGGAGTAATATATAATTCGTTGATAAAAATAGCATCAACAAATACATAATTTTCGAATTATTCTCTACTCATTTCCAAGTTTTCCAACTTGTCTGCTTTCTTCTTCTTTTTCTTCCTTAGTGATTTGCCCCTTTTAAGAAATGTTTAATCCAGCCTTACAAAAACAATTCGTTTTAGGCTTTCCAATACCTAACAGACAAGCTAGAACACACTCAATCGATTCATGAAAAGCTTGCCCCACTCACATTTCGCCCTAGGCGATTCCCTACTGTGGGATTACATTTTACAAAAATTCCTGTTTCTCTCTCTCATCAGCATTGTATCCGCCATGTTTCTACACTTTGCTTCACCACAAAATTTTGAAAAAGTTATCCCATGTCTGTTCTTGAATCGCTCAAGATACCTATTCCAGCATACAGATTTAAATTAGCCAAATTGGTCAACAAATTTTTCTACTTGAGCTTGTGACGGGTTCACGCGTCTCTTTTCTGTAACATAACCTCTGGGTTCTTTGACGGCCAAGATTAATGGCAAATCTTTTCCAACCAAAATCCAAGAAGTAAAATACGATTATGAAATGCAATAAGATAGCTTTTAAAAGAACAGAAGTTTCAGTAAGCAGTATGGCAATTTAGGGGAAAGTTATGTTTGGAAGAGATACGAGTGTGAATTGACAGCCTATCATAAAGTTACCGAGATAATCAGCCATTGATACAAGGTGCAAACCATTGCACGCACTCCCAAGTGTTTCCGTACCGTAATAGAATCTTATCTTAAATTAAGGTAGGACTGATTATTTGATATTAGGACTTGTGTAATATTATCAGAATTGAAAGTAGGCGGATAATATAATTACTTAGATAAAGTGGTCAACATTACGTGATTCGGTTTAACTATCGCTGTGTGTTTGGTTTATTAGATTCTCACTTATATAAATTTATTTAAATTATTAGAGAGAAATTTAAGTTATATTCTTAATAAAGTCATATTAAGAATTTTAAAATATCTGATCATTTTGAAAATCCCACACCTCTAATTCACGCTAACAATCAAAGATATGGTCACCAAAGAGCAACCATATCACAAACTTTTGAAATTGGGACATTTACAGAGTATCTGCATTACTTTCCACCTTCATTCATTTTAATCCTCTTTGGCACATTTTTCAGAATTTCCAGTCATTCTTGTTTATATATAATACAGCCATTAATTTTTCCTTGCTCTTTAACAATAATGAGTCAATTGAAGATAAATCATATTTTTTGTATAGTTTCGGCAATTTTTACATATCCCTATAACTCCCCGGGGAAATTCTTTTTGTCAGTTGATGAAGTTTTATGTTTCATCCTCGCAAAATAAAAATTTTCTAGTGTACTCTACGAGTGGATGTCAAACAATGACATCCACAGAATATCCATTATTTTGACACTCCTACGTAAACTTTCGTTCATTATACAACCTCCTTTGTCTCCGTCTTATATATATATATATATATATATATATATATATATATATATATATATATACACTCTTTAGCAAAAAAAAATCGAAGGACCAAGGAGTTGTACGATTGTGCGTGACAACTACTTCTTCTAATATACAAATGATCCCATTTGCAAGGCCATTAAACATGAATTGCGGTTGTAGCGTGCATGTCTGGTGAGCAACTTTCAAAGTATAAAATCGGTAATAGAGGTGGAAAAAAGTTTATCTTTCTTTCGTTTTGGCCGTTGTGATTCCCATGACGAAAAACGAATGATACATTACGAAGTTCCCGAAGACCTAATAGGCAAATGAATGACATCGAAAGTGGTCGCATTATCGGAATGCGTGAAGCTGGGTGGTCGTCACTTGCAACGTACAGACACAGCTGTACAAAGGTGATGGCAACAGTGTTTGCTGCGAGGAACTTATAGACAAAATGAAGGCTCGGAAAGACCAAGATGCACATATGTTCGACACAGGCCCAAACTTCTGCAACTGTATCATTGTCTACTATTCAACAAACCACAGCCTCAATCGTAAACCTCGTGGTACCTTCTGCCATTTCCCGGTTCTTGGATGAATTACGCTCACAGCAGTCTTTAAGACGTCTGTCTTTGACCCCACAACGTCCGTGGAATCGTTTGGAGTGGTGTCACGATCAATCATCATGGTTGCCATTGGTACTGAAATCGCATAGTGTTTAACGATGAATCTCACTTTACTCTTGAAGCAGCAGCTTCGTGTATGGTGAGGCCGGAGCCAACTAAATCTGCTTTATTTTACATACAGCTAAAACCCCTGGTGTGACGGTGTAGGGTACTACCTCATACGACAGCATCCTCCGTACACCTTTAACAGCTCAAATCTATAGTGATATCATCCTGCCGACGATTATATTACCCTTTATGTCATGTCATCCGGGGACCAGTTTCCAAGAAGATAATGCCAGGTCCCATACTGTTCACATATTTCTGGACTGCTTTTGTGCCACTAATCCTCTTCCATGGCCAGAAAGGTTTCCAAACCTTTCACCAATCGAACATATCTGGGACATGATAGGGGCCAAATTCGGTCACCCAGAAAAATCACAGATCTGGAGAAACAACTGTTGAATGCCTGGCAGTATGTATCGCGGAATTACGTTAGGAAACTCTATTACTCTTACCGACGCGTATACAAGCATATATCAACCCCAAAGGCGGTTCCACCAACTTCTGATTTCGGCATCCAAGCCGTAATGTCGAGCCGTGGATGGGAAATATGGCTTTGATTTTTTTTTAATCATTTTATTATTTGTGCATGAGCTGTACACATATGAATTTCATTAAAAACAATCACTTCCAATATAGTGCTTCGAGTTTTTAGCAAAAGATATATATATATATATATCCATGTGGGGATAGTTGGGTAGTTGGGTATAGAAAATATAATGTCTTTAACCTTTTGAGGACGGCTGGCCGATATAACGGCCAAAAGAAACAGACCCTTAAAAGACGGCTCTGGCCGCTGTAGTGGCCACGCAATGCTTTCCCCTTTTAACAGCTTTCGAAACAGCATGAGGCCTATTACAGTCCTGGAACATCATTTGCTTGACCGGTTTCTTTTGTATTTAAAAGGGAGGACGATACAGTTCCCTCTTTCAACCGTATCTAGAAATCCCTCTTTTTCCCCTTATGCTTAAATTCTCACTAGCGGAGAGTGCATAGTTATTTTTGTAAGCGATTTTGTCATTTCGATTACTTAATCATTTCATTTTAAATTAATTTGATTCCTTTTTTTAAAAAAAAAATGCCTAAACGTAAAAGAGGACTTACCACTGAAAAGATTCAGAAAGTTTTAGCTGATTTAGAAGACGAAATTTTGATAATTCTGATTTTGATTGTGAGTTAGAAAATGAGGAAGAGGATTTAGATCAATCTTTAAATTTAAAGCCAGAGGTTAAAGATGAGGTTGTCTCCGAAGAACAAAGTAAAATAGTCTGGAATGACCCACAACTAACCCATAAAGCGACAATTTTACCTTTCACAGGAAATAATGTGGTAAAAGGAGCCGCTGTACCGTGTGTTTAAATGATTCTTATTATAATTTTTCATACTAAAGGATGACATTACGTATTTTCTTAATGCATGTTTTTGTTACTAATACACGCATAGCTCTCTTTATATGCATCTGCCAAATTTAAAAATACATCAGTTCTACATTTTTATTAATTTTATACCTGTAAAACAACTTAAAATATATTTGTGGAGAACTTTAAGCAATTTTGCATTCAATTTTTGATGAAAATTTATGCATTATTACACAATGTATTAATGTACAGAAACGTATTTTTATTGTTACCTTACGTTATGCTTAATGAAGAAATTTTGTAAAAATTTTATAACTAAACATCAAAAAAAAACTTTTTAAATACTGTATAAACAACAAAAAAACGAAAAAAGAAAAGATATTTGCAACGACAAAAAAATTATAGAAATATTCGTTACAGATTCTTAAAATTATCCATTTTAGTCCTTCAAATTTATTTATAAAATGCAAGAAACTAACTTCGACATTTTTTATTATGACAATTGATGTATAAAAGATGAGTCTTCGAAACAGAAACTATTAATTCCGGTATTTTTTCTTTCAAATTTGTAAAAAACGTATACTAAGAGTTCTTCAGCATAAGGGGGTCACTTCACGCAGCATTTTCCCTATCTCCGTAATGTTAAAAATGACCAAGTTTAAGGAACATTTTTTAAAATTTGGCAGATTGTACAGTCATGAATTTTTTTGTGTGTATTCATTGCATTGTTTTTATTAATTTAATGGGAGCATTTTTCAAAATTTTAATTAGTTTTTTTTTAAAAAATTCATATGTGAAGTAACACGTCAAAATTTTTAAAACGATGAAAATTCTTGTACATTTTAATCCATAAATATTTTTTGAATCATTTTTTTGACAAAATCTCTCATTAAAATATTTATTTGTATAGTGTTAACACATGTGCAAAGTTTCAAGGCTATAAAATAAGTAGTTGTTTCAAAAATGTTCCTTTTGTGTTGAAATTTACACTTTTGAGAAATAGAGATTTAAAGTAAAAACTTACCATTAACTAATGCATACCAGAACTATAACTTGGATTGCTGGTAACATCTGCAAGATCATCTTTATGTCTACATTTTAATTGATTTGTTTTAATTCTAGCTTCTTTGGTTCATTGTAAAACTGCCTATTCTGCTTTTCTAATACACGCATAATCTACTTCTTGTGCAACGCTCGACATTTGTAAAATCCAGGAGTTGTGAATGTTTAATACATCTAAAACTTTTAATTTGGTAATAAAGCCTTGATTATATAAATATATAGTTTCATTTACTATAGTTTTTAAAGTTTACAGCTGCACAAATACAGTTTTTGGAATTATACACCAAATACTATTTCCGCTTTCACTAATATTTTGAGTTTTATCAAGCAAGCATCTAGATAAAATTTCAAGACTAGAGACCTCTAAATACTTTTTTTATGTGCAATTCCTAACTGCAATAAGTAAGTCGTGTGTTTGCTTATATGTGTAACCTTTCAGTTTGGACATATTATATATAAACCACAAGTCACTTCCCATGGGTCATACACCATGTCGTAGATTCAAATCTGTGGAGATTTTATCAAAAAATAGAGCCCAAATAGCTTGCCTTATGGCTGACAAGTTTCCTGAGTTGTTTTGAATAGCCAAAACAAAGTATCTTTAAAATTTGTCTATTTCTGCATCTGTCAAGCCATTATGGCAACCTAGTGCTTTTTTGCCTTTTAATTTTGATTTTAACGCCCTAAGTCATGTCCCCATCATTTTCTCACACAAACACACACAACATGACCAACACATTCTAATTTTTCAATATTGACATATCTTTAAGGTTTAGATTCTAAAACTGCTTTGTATCCTTTATAGTCCCCATAGGACCCTAATATTGTGTACATTGTAAATTGTGTAATGTCTGTGAGCGATGGAAGATACAAAAATAAAAGTACACCTCTTCAACTTCCATTCCCCTACTATTTACAATGTAACTTGCCGAACACTTATCGCTATGTACATTGCTGTTAAAATTAGATGAGCATTTCCGCGACAATATTTCATTATCAACAACTTTCCCAGTATCCAAACTAACTGCCGTAACAACACCATTTAGAGAAGTATGACACCTTTTTTTGCCAGGTACCATCGATAGCCACAGGTGCATTTTGGCATCCATTATTAAATGATATTGTTTCGGCAGCAGCTAATACCATAGACACTTTGGTTAATTTCTCTGTCGCGTTATTTAATGTATGCATGGAATCGTAAAACCACTTTGGTGTAGGTGACAAATTCATATAACTCCGTAAAATATTTTTGCAACTGCTTCTTTTTTAATAGACCTCATAGCATATGAAAGTTTTTGTTTACTTCATATAATTTTGTATCTTTTTTGATTAGCTACTGTTTTAGTAAACCTGGTATTAAGAAATGTTTGAATAAGACCACAAAGTCACAACATATTAACAATTTTGGGTACTAATTTGATATCGGGGATAGTAGTGCCAAGTTGTTGTTTATGTTCGCCAAGATGGGCGATAATATTTCAATATGGTTACCTTAATATTTGTATCGTCTGTCGATGTGGTTGCCATGGGGGGATAACGTATATTAGAAATAACTGTTATTCATTTTTTCCCGCTTTAACCCTTTAATTTCAGACGATTTCTTCAAAAATTTAACCATTTTCAGTATAAATTTTCTTTGATTTGCGTCTTCTGTGTAATTCTGGGCTATTTTCGAATATGGATATTTCTAAAAAGAGTGAGTAATATAATATTTTTTCTTAAAGGAATAAGTGTGTTGTGCTTTTAATTATCGCTATAAATAATTTATTTTCGTTTTAAAAATATTTTTTTTACGTTCTTTTGTTCGATGAAATTCGTCGAAGGAACTTTCAGTGCAAGTTTCATATTGCACGCTTTCACTACTTTGTAAATGATATTCTAAATTAATTTTAACATACATTATGTAATTATTTTATTCATTATAAAAAAAAATGCAATTATTATTATGGGTAATAATCATATAATATTCGTCACTTATAATTGTTTCTTTTAGCATTTATTTATAAATATTCACTACTATACTTTGTTATTTATTTATAATTATTATTATTTCTTTATAATAATTATTATTTAATTATAATTATTATCTTATTCATTTATAACTATTTTTGTTGTTCCTTTATAGCTATTCTTATGTTATTTATTTATAGTTCTGTATTACGAGTTCTCTTATGCATTATTTTTATTTTTTTACAATTCGACGATTATTCATTTTAATAATTACTATTTAATTATATTATGATTATTGTTTCTAATAACCGTTATATAATTGTACTATATGAATATTACATAAAATTACGATAAAATAATATTATGAGCTTATTATATGCTACTTATACTATTATTAGTACATGTTACTTTTTATTACATATTAATCATTATTTATTGATTGATCTAGGTTATCTCAATCTCTTCCTATATCCTTTATTTGAAATACATTTAAATGTATTTCAAAACAATTCTTTAAAATTGTGTATCATTAAACTACCGCTAAGCCGCCATATTGGATTTCAGTCCAGCAGCAAGAAACGCTGCTTGGCGTGACAAGGATAACGCCAAGCAGCACTTGGCGCTATTACCCCCGTTATCAAATTAGTTCCCAATTTTGTAGTCAAAATTTATGTGAATACCTTGGTTTTTACATTTTATTTATGTAATTAATGTTGTTTCAAAGCACAAGAAAACAGTACAATATCAGTCATTTCACAGAAACATTCAAATGAATCAAAAAAAGAAACATACTCTTTATTAAACTTACCTAACTTTGCTTTTAAAGCTGAATTATTTTTGTTGAAATCGTCTGACTGTTATGCAATGTTTAATTCATCGAAGATTTGGGTTTTTGTACATTTTTTTCCAAACTGTCGTTTTTTAAACGTTTTATTATTTAACTGAGTTTTAAAAACGTTTTTTAAACATTTTATTATTATTGTTTTTGATGGAAAACACTATTCCACACGATAGCAGAAATTCATTATAAGTTCGTTATTCGTTATGAGGTAAAAAATAGCATGCGGTTACCAAAAAGTAAACAAGCATCTACAACTATTCACTTCACTTCTTTCCTGAATAAGTTGCTGATCAAAATAAATTCTGTTAATCAATTTAAACTATTTGAAAAGGCTGAAAAGTAACATGTGTATTTTGTTTTGATTTGAAGGGGGAGTGGCGATCCGCTGTTTTGGGGTTTGACAGATGTAGGCAACTTTTTAAAAAATATATTAAAAATACTTCTAATTCAGCTAGAACCAAAATTTAAATTGCATTAGAAAGAAAAAGAGTGGTATTTTATTTTTCAATCAAAATTGAAAAATCGATTTATTCCCGGATTTTTGTGAAGTGACCCCCATAAGAAAAATGCCCCGATTTATACAAAAACCTTAAAAGCAAAAATGAAATCCTTGCTTTTGTTATATATTATATTTTAAAGTTCTACAGTGTTGGATTTACTGATTAAAAAAAATATAAAGTAAGTTTCCTTTATTATAAAAATTACAAAAAATTTTGCAAAATGCTCTAAAATCTATCTGAAAAATTAATATAATCAGAACGTTAGTTAGATAGTTATATTGAAGTAAAAAAAATGTGTTTGTTCTCTTTTTTTTTCCCGCCTAGTTATTCGTGAGTCACACTTTTTACGAAAGATAGTATAAAGAAAGGAGTGTTCGGGTGCGCTCTAAGGCTATTGAACTTTTGAAACTCTGAATACAGAATCAGATGTTTCTTGTTAATGAGCATGTGAAAGCAGGTTTTAAAATATTTTATATCGACAAAGAATGATTGTCCCTCTTGATTATTGTTGATGCTTTAGTTCTATAATCATTATTGACTATCATATGCCTTTTTTGGTGTAATAAAACCTAGATATGCACATCTGCCGTCTTGTAAATCTTCCAAAGTTGCTTTCAAGTAGCTGGAGAACTATTCTTCCTCTTGTGTTGCCGTAATAAATCTTTAGAGAGTGCATTTCCTTTTTAATGAAATTGTCGTACATAGGATAAATATAAACTATGCCGACCAAGTCCTTCAAGAAAGCTCGCTCCTACTTTGCGCACGTTATCAGGAGAATGAAAATAATCCTTCAGGGAACTGATATTGTGTTAGATTTTGAGAGATAAGGTAAAAAGCACCCAGTCACTTAGGGGACTGTCCAAACAAAGCGGGGGGGATATTCGAAACTAAAGTCTTCCTTCGTTTTGAAGAAAGTCAAAGAAAAATTGTTCTCAGTTATCTATAACCCAACTGTGGAGTCTGTGCGTTAAGAAGGAAAAGTTTTGTAATTGTTTTGAATGTTGGTAAAAAGAGTTGGCTTCGTAGGAATGTATTGACTCTATCTTATGCACAAAATCACACACCAAAGTCAGTTCATTATCGCACAAAAATCAGAGCAGTAATCTTAGAATTTAACCAATATTAGGCAATTCTTTTGAAATTTTAAATAAAAAAGTAAGTATTATTCAAAGGCTAAGAGTATAACCTTTTTGTACAAAAGATGAAAAAAAGTTAAGAAGACCAAATATGTTGTCCTTACTCGCAAAAGAAACAATTATAAATAAGAATAATATAATCCTTTTATATAAACAAGTTTACCGAGATACATGAAGCTCCTCGACAACTTAAATATGTTTGTTGTCATAATATTTTGTATTTGATATCAGCTTATTGTTGCGTTTTACTGTCAAGTATTCTAAAAATTCAAAGTATTTTCTCTTTTTCTAATGAAACCATTTATTAATGTTGGAAAAAATGTAATCTGAAATTTCTAATGTACATTTAAATAATTTATTTTAGGAACACGAGGCAAATTGATAAATTATTAATATTTCATTTATGAGTTCTATTAGGGTCAAAGTAATAAAAGACGGACCTCGTAATTTAAATGACGATCAAGTAACGAGAACAAGAGCGGAGCTAGAACCCCACTTCTTATTTCCACACCACGACAACGTAAGGATTTTGATTTAATGCGTATCAGCTCTGCTACACAATGGAACCTCTAATCGTGACCATTTTTCAATAAAAACATGTAGAGACTACAATGTCGCACAATTCAACAAGGGTCAACATTTATAGGCTTAGAATATTCACATTTTATAGCATAATGCGAAACACCTAACTGCTATACATCTCATTTATTTGCCACAGTAAATGTTTTATAATAATTTTCAGCTTATATAAAAAGAATTAGATCAAATTAAAATAAGATTTTAACTTTGAATAAGGCTTGTTAATAAAATGTAGATTTAATCTTGGGATTCGTTGAGTACTATGAATTCTAATGTATCACAATATAATGGATTATAGAAAAATAAAAAATGACAATTATACATCAAATGTATCATTCCTTTATGGAAGATATATACAAAATTTCTTAAGAGGATTTAAATTTTTAAGATTTTTGTGGCATGTTCTAAAAAAGAAAACAATTATAAATTGAGTAACAATTAAGTTTCCAAAAAAAGCATAGTTTATTTATGACAATATGTTTATTGACATGCAGATGCTGTGAATACTTGTAAGAGCTTTTACACTTACTTCATTATCGATTTCAGAAAGTCTGAACTTTATAGCATAGAGACAGGATCAGCAATTTTGCTTTTTATTTTATTTTGTGTTTTTGATTATAATTATGTGCAATTTATGATGAATCATATTATTTACTTCTTATTTCTAATTTGAATATTTTAAGTTTTAACACCAGGTGTGTACCAAATTCCTGCATTTAAATGAATTAAAAATAAATTTAAAACATTTTATAACTATTTTAATAAATTTACTGAAAATCAAAATATAAATAATTTTTTCTTAAATAAAATTAATTAAATTTGGATTATTTTATTGTACCTTTTTCTACAAAGATATAAGCATTTAATTTTTTTATGAAATGTTATATATTATCACCACTGTTTTGTGCGATTTTTCTCAACGCTCTTAATAATATTGAAGATGAAATCTAGGTACAAAGTAGCTTAAATTGTAAGGAAATATTTTTAAAAAAAATGTAATAAATAAATTTCTTGAATTTTCTTGAACTGAAAACATTAGTAATTACTGCATTGGATTCTGCAAGAAAACATGTTTCCCTAAGAAAGGGAGACTATTCGTGTTTAGGGACTTTCTAAGCCACGAACATCCCCTCACTTCAGCGGGGAATCAACGACTACCCTGCTTCTTTTGTCCGCCGATGTATGGTGCCATCAATCAGCTTCAAAAAAGGGGGAAGTAAACTTCACTGGAAGCGCTGTCTTTAAGAGCAATTTTCTCACAAAAACCGCCGTCTCCAAAAGGTTAATAACAAACAAAATATATTTAATATGAATTAATAATTAATTTAATCGTTTTTCCTTCTTTATTCATCTTCTCGAGTCTAATATTGTCATTATATATTTCATCCAAGTATATATTTGAAGCAATTGCCACCAATATTGTAAAATTAATTAGAACATAACATTTGTGCTGCACGTAAGAGAAATTGTGTATTAGAGAAATGATTGTTGTTTTTCTTAAAATAACACTTTGAAGCTACACGAAAGCTGTTTTTGACTGTCCTCGAAATTCTGAACAAATTTCAAGTGACGAGGATGGCACCTGAACTATATGTACCCCACTCCCCCTATTTTATTACCAAACCAAAATGAGGGCTTTAATCCTCGACGGATTTAATACGCTTCAGTTTTGAGGGATTTAGTTAAAATATCGATGATGGTCGTGATTCGTATGCCTCTTGTTATTTGTTTAAGGTATCCGACTACGTTCGGAACCGTGATTTTGCAAAAGCGTATAAATGGATAATATTTATGATATTTAGTGTCACTTAGATTAGAAAATGTATATAAAATTCCTTTAAGAAAAGTATTACAATAAAAAATTATTTAAGAGTAGAATATTTTGACAAAAAATGAACATAGAATGACCCGTTTTCAAAATATTCTCCTTTTGTAAAAAATGCTTCTATTATAATAATATTTTGCCTCTATATAGCTCACACCTATGTACAGAGGCTCAACTAGAATTTTTGAAATATATAACTTAGAATTGGGTGTATCCATGTTTTACGACACAACAGAGGGAAGAAATTTTAAGGAAAAAACGCCGATAATTATTTCAAATGGTTGTAACTCTGAAAATAATGTGGATTTTTCAAAACTCATAGTTGAGTCTGTGTACAGAAGTCTAAGCTATATGCAGACATAACATTATTTTAATAGAAGCATTTTTCACAAAAGGAGAACATTTTGAAAAAAGGTTATTCTAAGTTATTTTTTTGCTAAAATATTGTATTTAAATGATTTTTTTTGTCAAAATGTCCTTAAAACAATTTTATACATGTATTCTAATCTAAGTGACACTAAATATCATAAAAATTATCCATTTATGAGCCTTTTTAAAATCACGGTTCCGAACGTAGTCGGATACCTTAAAGAAGCTTGTTACACACAAATTTTGTCTAGTATTGTTATTCTATCAATCAATTCTTCATTATTGGAATTTCTTGCAACTAAGACAGTTAGCCATTTTCTTCAACATTTTCTCCAATTACACTGGTCAACATGATTTTTGTCTCATGAGTACCAATAGTTGGACTTAATGCAGATTTTTATCGTGTTTTCAAATATGTCTTCGGAATTTCTCCATCACCCACAGTTTTTTTTTAAATTTTAATTTCAATTAATGTATTTAAATATTTTTTTAATAAATGGCCATTTGTCCATTGTAAAATAAAAGCTCTTCGAGCATTGTAAATGTGATGGAACCACATGAGTTAACTCAAATGGTATCATTGCTACTCTTGTGCAAGTTCAGACATGTACAGACACTGGCACGAGACACAACAGACAGGCACAGACATAGTCTGGACTAGCATGCATTCATTAGAACGATGTCAGTTGTGAGATAGTAGTGAACCAGTAAACACGTAATTGTGAGTTCTTTTTTTCTGGATTGTTGTATGTTACGCATTTACAAATTTAATTCTTTTAATTTCTTGTTAGTTACAAAATATACAGAGCTTGTTTAAATCATCATAACAAATTATGTTATATATGTAGTGAAGTGACGTTCAAGTCCCAAAGGCGAAACCTTACTCCATTAGTAAAAAAGAGTTATGAACTTTATTTTGGGTGTAAAGTGGGGGACCAAACAAGGACATGGGCCCCACATATCTGTTGTTTATCCTGCTCTAGGCTTCTCGCTGCATGGAAGAATGGCACACGCCACATGCCATTTGCTATCCCTATGATTTGGAGGGAACCCAAAGATCACTCCTCTGACTGTTATTTCTGCTTAACAAACATTAAAGGGATTACTTCAAAATCAAAACATACAGTGGTGTACCCTGACTTGCAATCTGCAATGAGACCAGTTCCACACAGTGAAGAATTGCCCATACCAAAGCCTCCAGAACATGTGACATTAGATGAAGAGAGCTCAGATTCCGATAGAAGTAAGGAAGAAGAAGAAACAGAGTTTGTGTGTGGTGATACAACTTTTGAAACAAGCTGTTCATCTGAGCCTCATTTATTGACTCAAGAAGATCTTAACGATCTCACACGAGATTTAAAGTTATCCAAAAAACACTCTGAAATGCTTTTCCCGGCTAAAAGGATGGAATCTTCTTCAAAAGAATACAAACATATGTACTTATCCTAGTCGTCATTCTCAATGTAAAGACTATTTTTCAGAAGAAAACGGCTTAGTGTTTTGTAATGACATTTCTTCTCTTATGGAGACATTTGGTATTGAAAATAATCCTATAGAATGGCGCTTGTTCATTGATTCCTCCAAAGCAAGTTTAAAAGCAGTTTCTGCATAATGGAAATAAATTCCCATCAATACTTGTGGCTCACTCTGCTAGTATGAAAGAGACATATGAAAACTTTCAATTTATGTTGGCAAAACTTCAATATGCAGTGTATGAATGGAAATATTTGTAGGTGATTTGAAGGTAACTGCACTCATTCTTGGTCTGCAGGTTGGTTACACAAAATACTGTTGTTTTTGTGTCTTTGTGTGTGTGTGGATAGTAGGGACAGAAAAAACCATTACATCAGAAAAGAATGACCTAAACGCGAATCATTCATTCCGGACAGAAAAATGTGAAACATGACGCATTGTGTAATCCTAAAAATGTGTATCTACCTCCGTTACATATCAAACTAGGATTAATGAAGAATTTCGTGAAAAGCCATGGGTAATACTCCTGGTTTCATGTACTTAAAACAGAAGTTTCCTAAAATTAGTGAAGCAAAAATTAAAGAAGGGATATTTGTGGGTCAACAAATACGATCACTAATGCATATGAGAAGTTTGAGGAACTATTAAATCCACTGAAGAAAGCAGCGTGGCAAGCATTCAAAAATGTAACTCACAGTTTTTTGGGAAATCTAAAGGCAGAAAATTACCGTGATATTGTTCATGATCTTATAACATCTTAAAAATTTGGGCTGTAATATGTCCCTAAAAATACACATCCTGCACTCGCACTTAGATTTCTTTCTGGTAACTCTTGGTGCAGTGAGCGATGAGCACGGGGAACGCTTTCCATCAGGAGATTTCAGCGATAGAAAAGAGATATCAAGGCAAATGGAATGCTAATATGCTGGCCGATTATTGCTGGACCATCAAGAGGAATACTCCACAGGTGAAATATAAAAGAAAATCGTGATTTCTTAATTTCTAGGTGAGTCCGAATGTTCTAATAGTGTGTACTTAAGAATGTAGAAAATATTAAAGTGTTTCAAATTATAAATGCCTGTCTCTCGAAAACCTTGCGTGATGAAGAGAAAAATCGATATCATATTTGAATTCAGGAGAAGAAATTCTATCAGAATCACATATTTTTCTTTCTGAGACAAATATTTTTTTCTTTTTTGTTGCCCAGTGTTATCACTGAATACGAACAAGTTATGCGGAACTTTTCCCTGAAAAGTTTCCTTGTAAAAAATGTATTCAACTGTATGCAAATTCGTTCCTTTTCATTCTAAAGTTTTTTATCAGATTCTCCCTTTTTTTGTTATGCTAAAAATTCTTACATTATGATGCACTTTTTTATCCTGATGTGAGAGCCAGTGAATCCAGTTATTGCAGTAAAGTTTATTTTGAATTAGTAATCCTGAAAGGAATGCGATAGATCAATTTGAGTTCATTTTTCCAGTTTGCAATTCTTTTAAGTTATTTTAACTGACAGAGGGTATGAACGAAAATTTCTCTATGAAATATCTTAATGAAAATTTATAATGTCCTTAGCTGTTGTGATTTGAATAGTATTTGGTGCAATAACTTATTTTCGTAAATTGATAAGCTTACGTTTCCATTAACGGGGGAGATCTGTGGAAATATTTTGGTCTATTTACAAATGAGAAGGTGCTGGAAAATTTGGTGCAATTTGGCGATTATTCAGAGTGTAATGACTTCACACAGCTCTGGGATAAACTATTTATTTAAGTAAGAGAAAATCATCAAAAAAATATTCTATCACAATTAATTAGCACAAGGCTTCTCACAAATTTCGAATCTCTTTCGCTGTAATGTCTCATCTCTCTCGCATAAAATAATGACGTAAATTAACACGCTAGAGAAAAGTCCTATACATTCACTCTCAGTAATTCCACACCGAGTTTGGGGGAGTTTGCTGGCTCTAAATCCGCTGTGCAGTTGCTCCTTCACAATTCTCATGGTTCCAAAATCCGCCTTACTTCGCGGACTAAGGTATAGCTGTATCACAAATCTTTAGAGGGAGGGGCCTCCAAATGGTTCCCTCACGTAAAGTTTCTCCAGTTCAGACTCCGCCGTACCTCGCGGATCCAGTATCGTTTTCTTTCGATGATCGGGAATCAGACTGTTCCCGGATCTCCACAGTTCGGAATCCGCCGTACTTCGCGGACTCACTATCGTTTTCTTCTTCTCCCTGAAGGGACATTAAACAGCTCCCTCAAAATCCAGTCTCCCTTCGGACTCTCTCGCTCTCCTTATATCTCTCTCTAACCATCTCTCGCCTAATCATCCTTCTGTGATCTCTTGTTCTTCTGCCGCCCCTGTCGATCTCAGTCCATTTGATCTCTTGCCCAATGGGCACCGATGGCTCGATGCACATTGTAAGTTTTCAGACACGCTGTCGTCACCGAATCGTGAGAAACGAAAGCACAATGTTACGGTGTCTCTTTTGAATGGCCGAGACTGCCTGGGAAAAAGGGCCAAAATTTCTGACCACCAACTTGCGAAATTCCCTCCCAGCAATTAGAGAAATGTCTGGAATTTTTCCCACATCTGTCGGTCCCCACTCTTAGTAATTAGGGGAAGAGATCGGCTTCGTCACAAGAGCTTCTACTTGCTTCTGTCGTAATCGAATTTGTTTTAATCAATAAGCAATACCAGATTTTATTCAGCATTTGTTTGTGCTATTTGACTGTGTTCGTAAAACAAAGAGTTCATTTCAAATGCCATGCCCTTTTTTGTTACTCCTATCATCCGAAGTTCTCAAAATTAAATTGTCTTTATTTCTCTGAAGAAGCGGATTTCACAAACATGGCTTCGACTTTAACTGACTGTCAAAGGTAAAAGATATTCCGTGTTTATACAGAGCTTAATTCACTATTTATTGTTGCAATGGTCTTGGAAAGAAATTTTTTTAACTTGAACTAAAAGAGAAAAAATAAATGTTTTGGTGACTAGATTTTATGTTGCTATGCAACGACGTAAAAGAAAAGACAGACGAAGTGAACTTAGTGGAAATCATCTAAGAAATCTAATTTGATTTAGCGGCAGAAAAATCAGATAAAAGACTTGTGAGTTCAGCGCAGTGGCATTCAAAATTTAAAGTTTAAAGCATTTCTTCTTTAAACCTTCGTACAATGTTGAATAAATGTCACGTTTTACCTGTGTGGCTAATCAAGCCATTTAGTAAAGATTTACGCAACCTCAAGAAATATTATCTACGTAGTTCATTTCATATATAGAATAATAATTATTATTATTATAAGCATATTTTAGTTCATTTATATTCTCTCTTGCCTTTATTTTTCTTGTTTTACCTCTTCCCTTCTCCTTAAACCAAGTTTCGATTCCATATAAA